>JAVTVY010000851.1:0-36780 GCA_036873755.1 Hanleya hanleyi
ACAAACATTACCTCGAGTTTCCTGGAGTTGCTGCCCTTGGTTGCGTTCTTCCCGAAGTGAAACTACAAAATGATGCTCTGAGATTTTCGCGCCAGCTTTGTCATTTTCGCTTGAAAAATGTATGATTTTTGATGTATGTTGATAACACGGCCAATATGAAGTCATCACGGCGTAGAGGCTCATTCTAATGTTAAAATGTGGTACATCATTTCAACCTTCGACCCTTGTAAGTCGTTCTCTGTCAGCTGTCACTGTCGTCCGTTGTGAAGCAAACTTGTTGTTGTTGTTGTTCTGGTTCATGATGACCAATCCGAGCTTCTATGACCCTTCACGCCAGACGACTGATAATTTCTGAGAGATTGTCTGGCTAGGGTCAGAGTTTTCTCCCATACAAAAAAACACAAAAAAACACGCAAAATTGGAGCGATCACGGGGTGCCGCTAGCCCGAAAACATCGGCTAAGGGGTCTATTTTTTTTTTTTTATTATTGTTGTTGCTGACCCCTTTAGCCCGAATCACATATACAGACCGAAAAGGAAAAAAATAAATAAGACGTCAGTCGCTAGAGATCTTCAACTGCACACGGCGTGGGGAATTGAGACAAAGGCACGAAAAGCATTTTATCGAATAAATAATATGATTTGGCCTCTCCAGAACTTTGATAATCAACTAATGACTCATTCCGTTAGACGAAATCTTCTTCCAAACTCTAATTTTGTCATCTAACTCGTCAAGTTGCCGCCATTTTCAGTCTCGTTGAGAGCTCGAGATTTCCAACGCGATTGACCTTTCTGACCACGTGACTCGTCCATTTCACCATAGTCAGATCAGAAAGGTCACGATACTAGTGCGCACGCGCGGCCAAGTCTCGTTGAGCTGTAATCTGAGGAAATGGCGGTAAACATCGAAATCGAGCGTTTATTGTGTTTTCTTCGTCGTCACTAATTTTTTGGAGTCCCAAACAGTCATTAGAGATGGTACATGGTGAAAGAAGCTCAGGTCGGTCAAACTGTATCAAATTGGCATATTTTTTCTCTCCCGTTTCGTTATTTTCGTCAGCGAAAAGTTGCTCTTCGCGAGACGAATTTTTTCTCTCCAAAATTTAACCCACCCTCGATCTCGGCTGTGATAGGAATGCCACGCCCGCTTACCCTAAATTTACCTATCACAGCCAGAGTTTCTGGGTTAGGGGTGGCGCTACCTCATCCCAGTGAAAATTATTTAAAAAAAAATATTCTGCCCTTCTACAACACTTAATAATTTCCCTTCATTGTCGGCCCAAATGTAACGAGATCCATGTTCTTCGTTTATTACAGTATCAACAACTTGACTTTCATTTCATTTGCTCAACGAAACCACAACTGACCCAGTTTTCCATTTGGAATGAGGTAAAAAGTTGAAAGCGCTCAAACTTGTGAAGAATGTGACAGATCTTGTTAACTTTTGGCTGACAATGAAGGGAAATTATTAATAAATATGTGTGAGTTAAGTGTTGTATAACGGTCTAATATTTTTCAAAAATAATTGGTACTGGAATCAGTTAGTGCGCCCGCTTGGTCTCTCCCATTTTACGTTTTTTGTTTGGAAGAGAACTCTGACTCTAGCCAGACAATCTCTCAGAAATTATCCGTCATCTGGCATGAAGGGTCATAGGAAGCTTGGACTAGATCTGACCTGGGGTGTTGTGCACACTCCAGGTCATGGCAAGAATAGGCCTCGGCCACTCAAAGAGCATGTCGTAAGGGGCGACTAACTGAGGCACCCATGCGTTCCTGGGTGTGAAAAGGAATAGGACCCCACCCATGGGGCCCCGGGGGTTAAAAGGAATAGGACCCTATACCTGTGTGGTTTCCGGGGGTGAAATGGAATAGGAACCAAACTTCATGATATGACTGAAATAGTGTTGAAAGCGATGTTGAATCAGATTCTCTCACTTACTCTGTATCCTCGCGGCATCGGTTTCGCAGCACTTAAGAACTTAGATGGAGAAAACCATCTATGAATTGATGTGATATCTGATGGTCGTAATTCATAGATGGAGCACCATTTCATACCAAGATGGTGAGTTCTAAACCCTGACCCCTCGCCAGAGGAGGGGGCTATTTACGGTAAAAATACGGCATGAGCAACCGAGTTTAGCAGCTTGCTCAGGTCCGGGAAAAGGACTAACTGGGATATATCTCAACTGGGATATAATATTAATATCCCACATTGAATAGATTTTTATACTTTCATATTTTCAAGCTGGCTTATTTTGCTAGGTTTTCAGTTCATATAAAGACATACAACAGTAGTGAGTGATGGGATGTGCAACATAACACAAAAAAATAATGCACGTAATTAATTGCTATAGATCAGTGCGGGCATATGTCAGAGATCAGTTTGACCAACCAGCGCCTGAGTGCGGTGATGTTCCGCTTTACTGAGCCATTGCTAGGCCAAATGAACAAATTTTGCTGTAAAAATCAAACCCAGATTATTTGAAGTCTCAAATTTTAATATGTATCACAAAATGTAGTTTGACAACACATACTGTAATTTCAGAATTATATCAATTGTATATCAAAAGATATCAGTAAAAAACATGAGTAGGCCCATTCACACCTTGGTTGAAGATCAGCGACAATTATCTTAGCAAGGGAGGTCAACAGATCGGCAGTTTACCTCGAAGTCCGCGCTGCCCTACTGACACAATTTTCCAATAAATATAGGAAGGGAGCTAATTGTTGAAGCGACATTAGTCTAGTGAGATAGTAGGTCTTTTCCATGTAAAAGAAAACTGATAATTTGAACCTGTTTTTTCATCACATTTTCTGTCAAAATATGTTCAAATTAAGGAAGTCAAAAAGTTCTTGTTTTCACGGAAATGCCATATCATTATCCCAGCATGACTATATCCAAGGACATTGACAGCGATAAAACATGGAAAAGGGATGGACATACATAATATTTTCCTGAAAAACAAATATGAGTGAACTGGAACCAACCATACACCTTCCATATTACCACACTATACCAGTGCTTGAAAATTAGATTTTCGGTGATTCACCATTTGATGAGTAAAGGCGAAAGTTTGGTTGCCACAATGGCAAACAATTGGTTTTTTTACTCGCTGAGGAATACAGCGTGTATTTTGCAAAAGAGTATATCTCCCATGTCATAGCACAAGTCTTGCTGATGTCAACCATGTAGACTTTGCACAGAAAGTTAATTCAGTGGTTGCAACTTTTTAACACTCCAATATCACTTGTCTTTATTGCACAATGTAGGCCCTAAGCATCCTGTCTGTGTCTTGTGTGCTGTCCTCAGTGTTTTATAGGATGGATGAAGGGTTTCTGGTTCCATGCTGCTTCAAAGGTTCCATGCTGCTTCAAAGATTTCTTCTTTGTCGCAGGAATGCAACTTGGCTGGGTGGTGCTTAGCTGGTTCGTCGCGATATAGCTGAAATATTGTTGAAAGCGACGTTAAATTCTATTCACTCACTCACCCCCATATCATGAACCTACAATTGTATGGCACATTTCATATTTACAGCTGTCAAATATTGTCTCCTGGTGGGCAAGGACTACATCGTTGGCCGTAAAGATGCGAGCATTCTTATACCTGATGACCAAACGGTCAGTCGTAAACATTCTGTTCTGCAGGTCTCTCACCCAGAGAGCAGCTTGGTAAGTCTGTCATCATCTAGAAACTGATCCTTTACTATGATTCAGTCAATTTTACACCCTGTTTAGTGTAACTGTTACTACCTGCAGTATCCACTCAACAGGAAACATAATGTCATTTGCCACAATTATGATTGATTACAGTATTTGTTTGATACATAGTCACTGTGATAGCTTCTAGACACAAGATGAAACCTTGTTTGGTGGTTGGAGAAGGACAGAGGTCAAAGCTCGAAAAAAAAAAGTATTCTTATTTATCTTCATAAAAGATGGTATTACCTTGTTCTATACCTATATTTTAAATTTCAGGCTCACACCTATAAGTTACCCTTACTTGTACTGAAGGATGAGTCCAAGTTTGGTACGTGGGTTAATGATGCAAAGCTTCCCCAGAAAGGAGAGACTTCATTGAAAGATGGAGATGAAATCAAGTTTGGTTCCCCAAGATCTGCTTTCATGTAAGTAGTATATTCCCTCTACTTGTCCCTGTAGAAAGACCTTTGGTTTGAGACTCGAGGTCAGTTTAGGCCAGAAAAGATTATTTTTATGAAGGGTTTATTTTGTTATATGGGATGGGAGGGTGTTGAAATTGAGTTCAGCCTGCCTGTTTGTAACCTTCAAAAAACCATGCCCCTACATTTACGCCTGCCACCATTAGCATCCAGAAAAGCAAAAGTGGACAGATTAATGCACATATGAAGGGGTACAACTCTGTGAAATAATCAAATTGAGTAAGAGTTGCCTCCCTTGAACCAATCATTAACCCCATCCTCCGGAGGAGGAGGGGGTTATTGGAATCGTCCTTGGCCATGGGGGCAGCCATTGAGCTGTAGAAAACTTTGTACATCAAGAGCAGAAAAACTAGGAAGACTTAGGCACTGAAACTTGCCTAGTTGGTCACAAATGTAATGTTGTGAGTCTGTATAGTTTTTGGGCGATGGCAGATGAGAATTAATAAGTTTTTTTTGCGAAGAAATGCTCGAAATTGGTAGGGTAATTTTTACACGGAATGTGGATGATGTTGTCCATGTACGTTAAGAGATTGACGAAATCACCCGGATGTTCGTGTTGTATAGATATACCCCGGGTATTTTTGAAGCGATCAGTCTCTGCACAGAGGTGACGCTAGTAATCAAAGTGTTAGCTATACTCGGATCTCTTGAGCAGGAGAATGCCTGGTTTTGCGACAACCGTAAAGTGTGATGTTCTTCCAGCATGGCGATCTCAAAACGGCAGGTATGAAAGCATACTGAAATGGGGTAAGAAACTGCTATCATACCTCAACGGCAGAACGGCAGGTATGAGAGCAAACCAATATGAGTCAAGCGAGAAACGGACTCGAATAAACAGGCGAATAAAGCACACTTCCAGACCAGGGAATTGAAAACTTACCGACGTTTACGCTTTAGTTGACCTGATAACTATTACTAGGGCAATTTTAAACATATTCTCCGTCAACTTCGGAAGAAAGATACGGAGTTGTTGGCTTGAAATGGCACGAGCCGAAGTGCGTCGGCGGACACAGGCAAGTGAACTGATATTTTTCCTTGAACGAAGTCGGCAACTGACAGTCAAAATCTATATCATTTCTCTGCTAGAAAATCTCAGTTTGCCGATTTTGTTTTATTTTGAATACATTGAAATAATGCGTTGAAATAAACCCCGAAGATACAAGCAAACTTATTTATCAAATTGTGAAGTCAAATTTTTTGTTCTTCGACAAATCGCGTGTTCAAAGGTCTCTTCTCGTTTCTTGTCTCAAACAGCTCAAATCAGAGGGATTAAACGATGTGCTAAAAACAAACAAAAAATAAATAAATAAAATAAGTTGTTTTTTTTAAAATATTTTTTTCCATTGGTACCGGTAATCAATGTTCAGTTATGTTGATTCCTCAATCAGTAAGTCTGATATTTGATTCAAAATCCTACCTATTTTGCCAGAATTCGTGGAATTTGAATATTTTCGCTGATTGGGCACGTTTCTCTGCCTAAAGAAATTTTACTGTGCCGAATAGAGGGATAATCATGAATCACTTGAACAACATTGCACATGTGACAGTGGCATTGGACATCACAATAAAATTTATTTCCCAAACAAAATAAATTTTTGGCCCTACCTACTCAAATTTTTTCTAGCCTGTTTCCGGAAACAGACATATTTTGATTTTTGTTACAGTTATCACTTGGTGATCAATAAATTTATCGAAAATATTCAGAGAAATGCTGGTTAAATGCCATGCGGTTGCGCAGGAAATGTAGCTTGATTATCAATTTTTCTGTACTGTCATGACAATCGCTCTGACACCCCCTATGTTCCTTCATTCCGTCCTTGATCCATTCGCAACATTTTTTGCAAGCAAATTACTGGAGCCATGAATATTTCAAATTCGTGCTTTTCCCCCATAAACAAATTATACCTCAGAAAATGACTAGCTCACCTTGCCAGCTTAAAAAAAGTCGTCAAAATACGAACAGCTACGGTAATCAGTTCAGTTTAAATTGCATTTTCCCCCAATATTCCTTAGCTTTCTGTGGTGTGCGAGTCGAATGAGTACATTTATCGACCCTATACCAAAGTGGACTGATCAAAACATGTTGGTTTCTGAGGATATTTTCAATTTCCTGACCATGTGGTTCTGCGGACAATGCCTCTCCATTACTTTCTCCCGTCTGAAAAGACATTGAGAAACAGATTATTTTTTTTAAGATAATGCTTCACATCTGATTTTACAAGTGTCACCAATCTGTATTCTACTATGTTCTATATATTTGACGGGAAATTCTATGCAAATCTATTATCCTAAGCGCCGTGTCATTCCTCTCCAAATTCGCGGGTTATGATCACTTAATGGAACAGCCTAGTAGAGCTGTTACTTTTGTGATGACAAACCCAAGACCACTTCGACCAAGATGGCAACAACGACCAGGAGAGTGACTCGAACAAACTCTGGGTAAATGGGTATCAACTATTGATACAGTACCTATAAATCAAGCAATCAGCATTGTTGCAGACACTTCAAGGGTGACTGAAATACAAACCAGACCATTTAGTCTGCCACTCCGAGAGCATGTCCAATGATGACAGGGTATTATTTTGGCATATAAGTATGAGGAACAAAGCCCAGATCTATTACATACCAATTACAAAATAGGATGGGGTTTTCGAAGTCCACGAGTTCTAGTTCTTGATGCAACTGGTGACATTTACTGAAACTTTAAAAAAACACTGCGGACTGAAACTGATACAGGATTCCTTGAGAACAATAATTCTAAATTTTTTGGCCTTTGGCAAAATCATACATTGAAGCCTTATACTGATGGGATGGGGTGGGGCAGGGGAGATCGGGGGTAAACACGTGGCACTATAACATCCATAAAATTATTTACCGTATATCAGATTTCTTATGGAACTATTCCTTTGAAAGTTATCTTTGAGCTTGTTATCTGTCAGATGGTGAAGCCACCTGTTAGTGAACGTGTAAGCTGTACATTTCAGGTGTGTATATGAACCACTCGTAGTGACCACCTCCTGTCTCGATACAGCCGCCAAGAAAGATGTGAAGGCGCTGGTGTGTGAACTTGGTGGTCATGTGATCCACGAGTGGAGGAAGCACTGCTCACTGTTGTTGATGTCAAACCTCAGTGTTACGGTCAAGGTAAAACTTAGCTCCGAATGCTGCTGAAACAATTAAACCTCTCTTTGTTGAACCAAGCAGCAGAATGGGTCTTCTCAATCGCCACCACTATGATCGCATTCAGTGGAAATAATTTCATGAAACACTAGAAAACTACCAAGTTTGGAACGTACAATGTAGTAGTGACCTGTCTTTATACACTCATTTATTTCCTGTATTTTTTAAGAAAATTCCTATATTTCTCCTATATTTTGACAAATTTCCTCCTATATTTTCACTTGCAGGCCTGATGTACTGGTTTGGCAGGATTTGATCGAACCATATGTTTATGATTAAACCCAGATCCACATAAACATGATCAAGTGAATATTTGTATCTCAAGGCCGTTCGGTGACCTTCTGATACAAACACAACTGTTGATAGCTATATATCATATTCACCATTCAACATAACTCATCTGAGATATGACCTGTTCTAGGAAAATTGACAAACATGAAAATATACAAAATTTGAATTGCCTTGCTCTATATAGCAGGGATTCATAGACGTCCATTCTTACTACCGTTAAACGGTAGTAAGAAAATGTCAAAAACTGAATACAGACAGTAAAAAACTCAAAAGTGTACGTTTTGGGCAAGAAATACTCAATATTTTTGACGAAAACTCAATCCTCGAAATGGTGCAAATTATTTCAATGATGTGAAATCCATCGCCGATCCTTCGACAATCTGGTTTCGAATGTTTGGGGATTTTCAGTTCTAGAAATAATTGCCAAAGTTTTGCCAATAACACGCTTGATACAGAAAGCGGAAGTAAACTCCGGTGTGAGACATGCGCAGATCACGATAACGACGATATAACGACAGGGTCTCGACTACAGTCATAGCTAGGGCGCACAGAGTCTGCGACACGTGCTTTACAACAGAAGATTGGCTAACACCAAATCAAGCTCTCCCATTGGTCGCTGATTGACAGGAAATCTGTACAACCTGTGAAGAGCAACTCTGCAGCCCAACATGAACTTGAGCAAGAGACTACATAGACACGACAAACTCCACGTGCTTTCTGTTTCAGTTGGCGGGACGACGGGAATACAAGAACAAATTTACCATGTGGTTTTCTTCGCTGATAGTAGTGCGATACACTTTGAAATAAAACTACCGGCTGTGTTGTAAAGTTAAAATTTGGAAAGAAAACTCTTTTCATTGACGTACAGGACAGAAGGAGTTTTTATACTTTCGTAATTTGTGAATCTCCAAAGACTGACCTGTCAGTATTCACCATCACACAAACTATATTCAGATTATGGTCGAAATATTGCTAAATGCCTGGACCAAAATGATTTAATAATAAAAAATACACTGTTTTATTATAATTATAAAACTTTTTTAATCGTTGTAAGGACGAAAACAGGAATCTTGAATAAAGTGGCGACAGAGTCCATTTAACCCAGGTTCTGGCGGTTGCTTACATTGATGACATCCAGCATTTTGTTAAATTCTGCGTAACCGTTTCACGTAACCTTTGGGTAACGCAGTCAAGTTTGGCGTAACCTAACCAATAGGTTACGCACCTGCAGTACCCGTAACCTTTTTGGGGGTTATGCAATGATCTCTAATGTCATGGCCTGTACCATTGGACTAGATTCTTTTCCATCACACAATGTTTTTAATTTATGTCCAAATTTAATGTCTTCATTATATTTCTCAAGTTAAACATTAACCAACAGAAAACTTCTTAAAATTTTATTTCAGTATTTCATTATAAATATCTATGATACGTAAGAACTAAATAAAACACGTTACCAGCTTCACCTGAATGCGTTATTAATTTTTAATTATATTTGGATTTACAGTGAAATGTATCAGAGGTGAAGTGTGCCAGACCTGTTCACAGTTTGTGGGTTTTTGTGGTGTTTGACTTCAGTATTACAGAAATTATTTGTTAAAGGTTATACCAAATGACTCTATACTACTTTGCACTAAAACATACCCAGTAGTGTTCCAAACAACAAATTAGTATTTTTTTGTCGAATAATGTCGTCGAAGTGGGTTTTAGGACACAAATAGCACACATGTGGGGAAAAACGTATTGGAGCCGTGACCTCTGGTGCATGACGTCACAACCTGATTACGATTGCGCCGTAAACGTCATAGTCTATGACGTCGGGCGTTGTTACGAAAGATTCACCCAACTCTGGGAGTTCTAGCTTGATGTCGCTGACATTTGGACGTCACAACAGGCATTTGATCGAGATCGTAATCAGGTTGTGACGTCACAGGTCAAGCGGTCACAGCTTTCGCCGTTTTGAAAGGGGCGTGAAATTGTCGCACTTTACTGCTGCTATTTCCAACCTTGGGCAGTTTGAAAACATACAAAAATGTAAAACAAGTCTATATTATCACCTCTACAACAATTTAGCACAAAAAAGTAGCAGATTTTGAGACCATTTTGTATAACCTTTAATATCTTCATTGGTAGGGTGGTAAAAATATCCAAAAACTCAATATCAGCTTGTGGATGGGCCGTAGAAACTTGGAAAAACTCAATTTGAGCATAAAAAAAATCAATATTTTGTATTGTGTAGTAAAAATTTGGACTTCTATGAATCCTTGTATAGCTAAACAAAATATATTACTGACCCATAATCTTTATAAATGGTGATGAATACAGACCTGGGGATTTCAAATGTCATTGGAACCACTTTATCATTTCCGTGCCCAGTATTCCATGGCATCCATCCCACCAAACACCATTTAGCGATGACCAATTCATTTTCGATCACTATATTTCTTCTAATTTTTTGAACAGCATTTTTAGACTTAGAAGCAGACAAAAAGCATCTTTTTGACAACCGAGGCTAAATACTGTTGCATGTATATGTTATTTATCCAAAGAACTGAAAAGACAGCTAGTGAAATTTATAGAATGTTAGCAGAATTTCTCTCCGCAGATGCCTGAAGTTAACTTTTGCCATCTGAATAATTAGAAGAAATAGGGTATCCTGAATGATGGAAACATAATTTGGTTCCATTGTTTGCCTTAATGGTACCGCCAGGCTACCAGAACCGATCGGTCTCATGAAATCCCCAGACCTGTGAATACTTATCTGTAAGTGAAATTTGCCTTTTTGTATTTATCCAAAAATTATCTAGAGATATACAGTTCAATGCCAATCGAATGAGATAAAAAAGAGAAAACCACATGGGAACATTTTCCGCTGTGAATATGGGTTGTTATCTTAACCTGATTCTTTGTCCTAGAGCATCTTTGAAATTTGAATCCAAGTCCTCAGCACTCGCCGCCTTTAATACTACCGAGCAAAGTCTGGAATTTCTGTGAGTGCTGCTTCTAATCCAGCACAAGATCAATATTCCATTTACTGTATGTCATTTCATTTATTCCAGGTTGTTTCCGCCCTGGTGTCCCAGAAACCAGTGGTCACCCCGGCATATCTAACTGTGTTACGGGATGCTCTGGAGGCAGGCAGAGATCAGCCTGACCCACTAAAGTGAGTTTGATGCCCTGCATGCATACCAGTCATGTGTGGTGGTCATACAGTTGATACTGAATAATCTCCTGTTGATTAGCTGATAACATTTGCTGATAATGCTATACTCTTCAGTATCAGGCCATTCAAATATGAAAGTTTGTTTCTCAAGAAGGAGATTGTTCAAATCTTCATGAGGCATGAGGCTTTTTATTTTATTTTTTATTTACTTTTTGGGGTTTTGAGGAAAAGCAACACCTGCAAGACTATTTTTTTATCACTGATTATTTTTTCTACACATGGATAATCGACATTTCTATAAGTTAGATTATCATTTGTCTTTCTTCTGCATGGAAAACTGTTGAACATCACAGCAGTTAATTTTTTTTTTGAGCATTTGAACAGTAGATTGATCTAAACCAGCATTGGTACAAAAAAATATAATTGGAAGAAAATTGTATGGAGAATTATTACACTTATTAATTAAGTACGCGAGCTAAAAATAGCCCACGTCAAAATATTTAGGAGAGGGTATTTGAAAGTCAGGTGAGTGGTTGCAATATAATACAATATAAAATATGACAGTTTACGTGAGCTAAAAATCACTCTCGTGACATGAATTTACGCGAGTGTTTGCGTGCAGGTGAGCTATCACTCACGCTAAACACGAAGCCCTGAATATATTTATACTTCAGGTCCAAATAGCAGATGATCATGTAATAAAAGAAATAACTTTATTATTTGATAAAAGTATTCAGAAGAAACTTGGTTCACTTATTCCGAGAACAAAATATCTTGTTTTCATTGGAATCCTAAAAAACATTTTATAAACAGGGGCGATAACACTATTCTCTGTGATGCCAGACCATGTGCTAATTTTGTAAGTGACGTTTCCTGTTACAAAATCTCAACAGATTACTCGGTACCCTCCATTAAAAGATATCAATAAGGGATATCCGCTCCAAATAGTATTTAACTACATAACGGGTTGTTTAAAGCTATAAGTAGATATTCTCTGAAGTTCTAACAGAATGAACAAAAACGTTGTTGCGAACGTAGCTGGATTTTTACTAATAAAATAGATACATGCAGCCATATTTTGAAGCATGCGATGGATTTTGAGAAATAAAGATTCATATTTGAATGACCTCACTGATCCGAGATGGACTGATAAGCGACATGTTTTCAGTATGAATTGTATGCGAAAGACGGATTTAAATTATATTATATACAGCCTTCTCAATTCGCTATGTCAGTCTGCAATTGCTGAGGTGAATGCTGTGGTAAAACAATTCACCTCAGCCAGTTTTAACATGGTGGTAACTGTGAACAATGTTGCGTTTAAAATTTTGCCGAGGCATATTTCCTGAATTGACAGGGCTGATATAGGTACTTCAGAAATATGTAGTATGAAGGGTGTATATGATGAGCATGGTAAGGTTACCAATTTATGTTTTCAGATACCTCCCTCCCCTGACAGAGCCCCATTTGAATCCTCAGGATGTATCCTTTGGCCCAGACCCAGACAGGCAAACTCTCTTCAAAGGCAAAAGGTTCATCTTCCTGAACACAAAACAGGTAACCTTTACTTCATACATGGTGGTGTACATTGTAAAACAACCCATACAAGTCCAGTACGATGTATGGTAAGAGGGCCTATGATCATTTGGCAATAAAATGTGGAAATTTACCAACCACAATTAGTGAGTTTTACTCCTCATTGAATACAGCATGTCTTAGTTATGCAAGAAATGTCATATAGGATCAGTTTAGTGCCAGCCACTTTGTCAATCCCGCCCAGTGTACTTGAATTTCACCAACAACTGTAGAAAATGTATTTCGATTTGTAAATTTTAGATGTGGACTGTTCATTGCTATTTCTCTCCCTTCAATTCATCCTTGAATTTCACATTCCACATTGTTTTTCGCTTCTACACATCTCCTAATCTTCTTAAAAAATTGCGGGATGACAGAAGTCCTGCACAAATTCTGCCTATGATGGGTCGCACACCATTTAGGTAGCTGGTGTTCACCTCACAAGCAGGAAGTCCTGGGATGAATCATGGGCTGAGTTATTCAAAACTAAAATATTTGGAACTTGTTGTTCCCTCACTTGGCACTCAGAAGTAAGAGGATAGATCAAGGACTGGTTGACCTAGTGTCAGGATAATGTGACTGGGAGTCTCATGTCTGCTTACGACACGGTGCTTCAGTGAGGCAGCATAATAAGCTTTGCTACATGTACATGTAGGCACTGTCACAACATTTGTGGTTAAATATGTTGTGTTCCAGTAACAGATTCTACTTGCTTTAGTTTTTGTCTTATTTGGCAAACTGGTGCCCGGGTTTTGTAACCAGCATTACAGTTAAGTTTCTATTACTCTAACCAGTTCACATCACAATTTAAAAACAAATGCCAGTTTTCTGCCCTGGAATTTATTGGAATAAAGTTAATGAAATGGTATTAAGGTAAATCTGATCAGATTCATCATATTTACTTTAATAGGTTGATCCAGATT
Organism: Hanleya hanleyi; assembly: GCA_036873755.1. Lineage (NCBI taxonomy): Eukaryota > Metazoa > Mollusca > Polyplacophora > Lepidopleurida > Hanleyidae > Hanleya > Hanleya hanleyi. The sequence continues at coordinate 13,310 of JAVTVY010000851.1, forward strand.
TGACCCCACATTTTGAGATGATTAAATGTCAACTTGCCTTAGCATTAGCCAGTGAAATTTAAACTATGCAGTAAGGACTATAAGTTATTACATTAGTCTGTCAGAGATGTTCTAAATTTTCAGTATCGATCAATAAGATATATCTTGTACTCCATCGGCCATATTGTTGAAAGCGACGTTAAATTCTATTCACTCACTCACTCACTCCATCGGCCATGCCTCCAAAAATGTAAATGGTTCTGTCTCAACTCACCGCCGTTTACCCTTGTCATTTGCATAGTCATAAGGCATATTATTGAGAGTGGTTTGAAATAACAATATGTTAAAACTTTTTCTCCTATATCATGTAGTTTAAGAAGCTTAACATGGCTGTAGAACTGGCTGGGGGAACTCCTATGCTCATGGAAGAAGGCACAGATGATAATGACGACGACATTGTGGTGGCAGCAGACACAGTGGTGATGTCAGCTGATCCTTCAGAGACAACACTTTCAGAGAATGGCAAAGACTGGGTTAAATTGGTTCAGGAACTTCTCAAACGGTACATATATGTACTAATGTAATAATGCCTAGTGACCAATCCAGAGCTGGAATGTCCCTCTCCCTTATAAGTTATATAAGCAATGCCCATCTTCCAGTTTTTGTCAGAACTCAGATTTTGCAAAACAAGTACCGTACCTTTTTCTGATTATTCTGTCTCAAGAGTAAAGTTGAAAATTTGTGCTTGCCCGTGAAAGATTTACCTCCGTAATTTCTAGAACCGATAATTTGATGAAAGGCCCGCCATCTGCATAATGGTTTGTACTGAGTGAGGGGAAATCACTTTAGTATAATAGTGAATGATTAGATGTCCAGCAGGTTTATCTCTCTGCAACACAATGACCCAGAAATGCATTGAAAAGATTACAAATAAAATGGAATTCATCGAAACAGGAATTAAAATGAAGTTGTACTTATGCCAGAAATTGGCCAGCATGCATCTTCAGTCATCTAGGATCTCGGAGCTTCCAGGGACCTCAAAGTATATCGTGGCTGTCCGTCATCAGTGTTTTCATGAGAGTTACTTTCCTTTCCGCAATCCACGATCACTGATGGCAATATCTGCAGTATAGGTATTGGGATATTAATCATTGTAACTTTATTTCAATATGTTACTGGAAGCTAGTACGGAAATATCAAGGTCATCAAACTGTTCTAAAATGCAAGGAAAGTCGAAGAATATCACACCTTTTTACACAATGTTTGGTCAGTGCCTACACATCAAGCATAGCTGCCATCAAATTGTTAACTCTAAAAAATCAAGTGTAGACCTGATATGATGACAAATCGACATAAAAGATTTTTTATGACAGTCACAAACAGATGTCTATATTACACTAGTGTTGTTAAAGAAATTGTATTACGGTATGAAAGTTGGTCAGTTCATCGATGAGTTTTTAAACTAGACTATTTACAGAGTTTCGCCCTTCTTTGTAACAGACATGAGAAGAGAATGATCCCGGATGCAGAGATTGGGTACGCCATTCTGTTCTGTTCTACAGAGAAACACTGTAATCCTGACATTGATCCAGGTAAGCTTTGATTTCAGCACTTTACATCTCATGATGACAAAAGGGGGTCTTTGAGACAGCTCTATATGTGACTGCCTTTTATTTAAGTTACTTTTTTTACAAGAATTTAACTTCTACGGCTCAATATACGAAGTAGGCTTGGAGGCATCAGGTAATTTGGCATACTGAATTTTGACATCAGTCTCAATGTTACAACATTGCTAGATGGAGAAAACCATCTATGAATTGATAATATATGACAGTCATAATTCATACCACTGTCAGATATCACATCGATTCCTTGATGGTTTTCTCTATAGCAAGCTGAACGTCACTGTGTTTTGAAAATAACATGCGAGATACGGGAGATTTCTTGGGTTCTGAATAGATTTCCTTGAAATTTTCAAATAAAAATGTACAAATTACATAGAGATACTGTGCGGAATTCCACTGCTCGTAGAAAAGATGGTTCTGTTATATTGTGGAAAAACCTGTTTCCACAAAATGTAAGACAAGACAGACACTATGATTTCAAATTGCTCAAATCATAGAACCTAGACTCTGGTAGAAATGTCTGTGTTCAAATTAATTCTCCATTTCATTTTTTTTGCTGCATATGATGAGAATTGGATTTTTTTCTTCATATTTATTTTAACGTGTCTAGTGAAAATTGTATACTGCTGTTTGATGGTAAAAGAAAAACACAACAAAACAATATTTTTAGGCAATATTTATGGAACCGTTCCCCGACTTTCACACATGTTCTGGAATTTAACTCAACAAGAAGTGTAATATCCCAAAGCTTCAGAGTTTTTGAACTTCATTTATATGCCCAGTAAATTTTGTCACGGCTAGCTGCTGGTCATTCTTTGGTTCATAGCCTTTCTTAGTGAATAACTCAATCCGAGTTTGATCCCAGGACATTTTGCAAGAGAGGGGAAGCTCTAACACTAGTCTAGACCATAGCAGTATTCTTTTACCACGGAATCTTGACACATAATTATATCACTAGCCATGTATAATTGATGTCAAATGTATATCCCGTTGCAACGACCTTTCGAATTCCATGAGTTCTAGTTTTATATTGCACCCAAATAGTGCTATCAATTCACCATCCATATAGTCCTAGGTTTGCAAGACACCTGAATTCTTATCTAGAATGGTCAGGGTTTTTTTTTTCAATCTGCAGCAGAGGCATTCACGTCCGAATGAATATCTTTCCCATTTCTGTTCATGGTCTATTGTTGTATCTGAGACGCTGTGGTCATTTGAAGTCACACCAGGATAAAAAGCACAACCAGCTGATCTGTGTAGTTCTTTGTGAAGAGTTGTCTCCCTTGCATTGTTATCCTGGCTTGACACCTCATGGTAATTAAACTTACACTTATTGTATAGCTTGATATGATTCATTAATATATTGTTACACCATGTACTGTAGATGCCTTTATTATTCACGAGAGTTATATTTTGTGGTTTCTCTTCAAAACACGATTCAGCAGTGCCAACAGATCAGGCAATCAGTGGTTAATTTAGCAAACTGTTTTCTTTAGTTAGCTGTTAACCCATTGCTACTTGCTGATAGTCTCATTTGTCATCTTTGTATGTTTGGATAAATACATTTGGGACGATTTTGTTATGGACCATCTTTTTTTGAAACAATGTATATGCATGTAGCTTGATTGAAACCCAGTTAAATATATATATTTTCAGAAAGCCCATACTTTACTTAATCTCTCCTTCAAAATATCTGCCTGTTTGTGTCTGAAATAAAAACAGACCAGGTGAGAAAAGAAACAACCATAAAACATTTCCAGGTGATAATTGGGGAATGCTCATCAGATTTCTTTCAAATCTGGTATTTATACCGTGGCATGAGATGTCCCTTTCAATTGTGTTTCGCCCACTTCCGCTTACAAGTGGCACCACCTGATGGCAAGATCTAAATTTGGTTGCCGGATAATAACTTCAGGGCGCGAAATGTTCGGGTGTCCACCTGTCGATGACAGGTAGTATTTATGTGCGACAGGTAAAAAAAATAAATGACTGTCGCATGCGACAGGTGAAACATTGCAGGGATTCATAGGCGTTGATCTTTACTAACGCCCGAAGCAAGAAAAACTTCTTGTTGTTGTTAAACGATGTCTCAACTTCTGCTGAGAGCATGCCATGCTTTAGAGCTAAAAATAAATTTAGCCTCGTTATGCTTCGGCAAGCGTCGACGTTCGATCACACCTCAACGCTCCAGATTTGCTTACACTGTTGGAGAGACCATTGGAGATCGGCAGTCGCCGAGGTATATTTCAAGTCACGGATATTCTTCAGATCAAAGGTCACAGTGAACAGATCGGGAACCCACGCTCAGATGTCAGACAAACGAGTAAAAGAAGGTTATCGACGGATGTCTGTCAAACTGTACGCATTGCGGCAGGAAAGCTGACTTAGGAAAATGTGCTCAAGTTGAAACAAATTCCATTCGGTCTACTGCTAAAGAACTCCAATGTTACCATATTATTAAGTTTTTTTTTAAACATTACAAACGTGAAGCTGATCTAGAGAATGTATTCTAATAGCCTGACAGGGGCGACACTATAACCAGACATGAGGTTGGTTGTGTTGTGCTTCTCAATCACCGTACGTTCACTGGTATATTCCATGAACATAAAATGCTAATAACTTTATACATATCTGTGCTTCCGTCATCGTGCCTCATAGTGACATTTCAAAAAACAAATTAGAAATGAAAATGAATGGTAGGCTACTGGGGAAAGCTAGATTGTGCGGGGGTTTTTTGGGTTTTTTTTTTTTTGGTAATAGGTTTAACTATTTATCATTTGACCAGGGAGAGTAATTATTTATCATTTGCCTAGCAAAATTTTTATCAAAACTAACTAATGAATTATTTGTCATTCTGTGTTCTTACTACATGAGGTAATAAAAACATTTTAAAACTCAAGAAATCAGAAATTTGGTGAGTGGGCATTAAAAATAAAATCCTCAGGACTACAATAGATAGTTTTCTCATCAAAACATCCCGGTGCGTTCATCGTTTAAACATAATTCGATCAGCATATAGAAATTTTGACAAAATTGTGTACAAGTAAGTTTTGGGTGGGACAGGTAGAAAAAAACCTTACTTGTCACATGTGACAGGTGGACTGAAAAAAACATTTCATGCCCTGAACTTGAGAACTGCTCATCGCATTCTTCTCAAATTTGGTATGCAAATACCATGCCATGTCAAATTGTGCCTACATGTCATGCCAGCTGGTCGCAAAATCTAAATTTGGTTTCCGGGCAATAACTTGAGGATTCCTTTGTCGGATTCTTGTCAAATTTGGTATGCTGATACCATGCCATGAGATGTTGCTTGGGTTTGCATTTTGCGTGCCATAACTCGTTGCTTTCTCCTGCACACATGAAAACATCTTGGTCTGGACTGTTAAGGGGCTTAGGGGTTGTAGCACCCCTGGTGCCTCATGTTTACATGTTGGGCATATACAGTGGCGGCCGGTTTTGGCCGGTGTGAGTAGCAAACGGTTAATGACAACTATCCTGAAAATAAATGTGATGTAATTATGAAGGCAAATGGGAGAAAGCTGATTGATTTGAAATAACCTACAGCTTGGGAGTATAATCACAGATTTTAAATGATTCAGAACATCTGAAAGAACTATTACTATGTCCAGTGTGGTCATGACCAGATGCAAAAACAACAACAAATTGACTTCATGGTGTTTTTTATATCTGCTGATGAGAATATACCTATTCATTGCTGATAAATTTCTCAAATCAAACAACTTATTGTAATCAGTCCTGACAGTATAAGAACATATATTGTAATTTTTGCGGAGTTACAACATCGTTTGTTTGGGAGAGTCTTGAAATTGGGGCATGCTAGGGACTGGCATAATGCATTTCAAACACAGTGGCATGGTGCGCCAACTCCTAGGAACTCTATGGCATACTTTTTGGAACTCCGCAGACAAAGTATGGCTTATGCCATACCATGTAATGGCATGGAGGGAATGGCATGGAGGGAATGGCATATGCCATTTTCAATTGGAACTCCTCCCCATCCTGATCAGAACTCTTAAACTCGGCATGGTGTATCCCATTTGGATAACCGGCATATGCCGTTCCTATCAAGGAACCAATGCTCTAATTTCAAGAAGCTCACTTAATATGTGAGGGTACAATTATAGAAAACAACAGTGCTCTAAAAAAGTGGAGCAGTGCGGAGTTTCTTTTATACAATGTTATATATGTACCATGTCTACTAAATGGAAGTCATATTCATGGGAATTAACATTCGGAGAAAACCCTTCTCCGCAAAAAAACACAAAAAATAAAGTCTCACAATATACAGGAACTATTTAATATCCTTGTTTTCCCGTGAAAATTAGAACATTGAAATAAGTTTGACAAATATAGGGACCTTGACAATGGTTCTTAGAGTTGTGCCCCTTGGATTATTAACAGTATGTTGTATTGTCATTAATGTTTAAGCACTTTTATCATGTGTTGATACCATTCCAGCTCATGCAATACGTGTGGCTCTACCATCCCAGTCATTATCAGAACGACCATTATCCCAGGAGCCTGAAGTATTGGTACCAAATAGTGAGCTCTCTCAGACTTCTACAAGGTCAGTTTAAGACCTTGAAATTATTTTTGTTTTTGATGAAGTGTTTATTCCAGATTGTTATGAAGAGCATAATCTCATTCACATTTTTATTGATATTTATTTGAATCTGAAAGCATTAATAGAAAAATACATTTTTTTTAGATCCTGTTCTTGAGGACTGATTGCTTATTCTTTCTCTTCAACACAATTTTATCTCATTTCACAAGTTCAATCTTCATCATTCACTTTGAATCTGATTTCAGAACAGCAGTCAAGGTAGGGAAGGGAGGGATGGGAGGTAAGCGGAATCTGCAGACTGCTGAGGAGAAAGAGGTAAACCATATATACTTGGGAACATTCAACTGAATCATTTGTGCTAATATTGTGAATATTCAGCTATCAGCATTCTACAACATATTCACATCTGCGCCAACTCAGTCAAATTAAATCTCGACAGAGCCTGGGCGTGTTTGCACCGGTACATGAGTACAGTTGACGTGATTGCCTGTTCCCAGATTTGTCTTGCATCTGGATGTCCATAGTCCATCAACATGTCGATAGCCAAGCAGCTTAATTAAACATTGTTATGACAGCTGGTATCAGCCATGCCAAGATCAAAGCTTTTTTCTCTCCGGTGGTTTGAAATTTGCTTCTGATTGACTCAAGCTCCGTACCTGTATTAGGTATTGAAACGACCCGAGTATTTATCTAACAATATGTAACTGGACATGTGCAAATGCATATTCAAGACACATCTCGAAAAAACCTTTGTTATAGTCTCAGACTGTGACACCGACTAGCAACTCCTTTAACCTTCCAATGTATTGCAGCCCTCCGGCTTAGGGCAGCATGGTTTGTACCATGTTTGTCTGGCACAGGTGGTAGATTGAAGTACCAAACAGATTGGGCTCTCTGAGGATCCATTGTGATTAGTGTCTGTAGAGTCCAATTTTCAAAATTCAAAATTCAATTTTTTTTTGTAGTTTTGGTTGGGTTTTTGTTGGGGTTAGGGTTTTGTTAAGGTATGTTTGTTTGGGTCATCGTCGCCGTGTGACCATTAAGGTTAGGTGCGATGTTAAACTTCAAACAACCAACCAACCAACCAACCAACCAAAGTATTTGTGACCCAAATCTACACCTGCTTTTGCTATGCCTTATCTCCCTTTAGGAAGAATCCTACAAATAGTTAAAAACGAAAAGTTGTCTCCCCTTAGGGAGCTCTCTCAGCCCAGCTAGGTTACTTAAGCTCTGCCCAATCCATAATCTTCCTCTTTCTCTATTTGTACCTCCTCGAGTGTGGTGCATATCAGGAAGTGTCCTATAGAGTGCTGGTTTGGTTGTTGTTGGTTTGACCTTCGGTTGTACCTTTGCTAAACTTGTATTTTTCTCTTGCTGTATTTCTTAGACATTATGTCTGAGATATCTGTCTCTGTAAATTCTAATTCATGCCGTTCATGTCAGCAGTTTTGGTCTAGTTGGATGCTCACACGAAAGGTCACCTTTGTTACCGTCAGCCACATGTTTAGAGTGTCTAAGTTGGGATGTTACCGCCTGGAGGTTTATGTCCAGGCTTGACGAGCATATTTATTACGGGTTACGGTAGACCCTGCTTTATCTGCGGACGAAAGACGCCAAAATGAAATTGCTCTTGTCGGAGATTTCAAAATTTTAACTATGATCTTTCTGGTTTTCTTGTTTGGTTATCGCATAAATTTAGTCCAGCCAGATTCCATTGGAATCCCTGTCAGTGGGACTGTTTGTACGTTAGGATAATGTTGAATCCCAGACAGTTCAGAACCGGTTGGTAAAGTTTTGTCTGGCGCGTTTGTGCACAAACCCGTTTCTTTGTTTGGACAACAAAGGATTCTGTCCAAAGCTCGGCTTTCTCGACCGCTCTTTGTTATCGGGAACGTGGTTGGGTTATTTTTTTTTTGACGTTGAAACTGTACGAAAATGAACAAAAGATTTTTGCTTCACGGAATAGAAATGCTTCAACGTACTATAACTTCGTAGAATTACAACTTTCTGCAGGGAATTTGCAGACCTTCATTTTTCGTTGTTGTTGTTGTTGTTCTTGTGTTTCGGACTTTTCCAGTTTTTGGTAGTTTACTTCTATGCATACAGTTCATTGTTCCTACCAAAATTTGGTCTCTTGTTATATCAAGTGTTATTCTGTTTATTTGATATCATGTGATCAAGAGAGAACTTGCAGAGGTTTTTTCTCTGTCTTTTATTCTTACGTTGTTGTTGTTGTTGTTGCGTTTGTCTTCGTCGCCACAAGTCAAAGCTATACACTACGACTCTTTGTTAGTTTGAGCTTTAGTTTTATTTTCTTCTTTCTGAGAAATTATTATTATTAGCTTGAGTGTGAGTTTATTTCTCCGAGAAGTCTTTAGAATTGCTCTCGTTCGACGACACGTAGGGTGTTTATTGATCTTTCCCTAGTCTGTTGGCCGGGCAAAGATCAAGCCTGAAGTTTCTCAACCATCTGCTTGGGACAGCATAAGACTGTTCCATCGGTCGGTCTTCTTGTACTTCGTAAGTTACTTTCGTCCGAGTATGATTACCGGTTACAGCCTTGTAAGAAGAACGACAGACTGCTCCTTAGCAATGTTCTTTGTCGTTTTTCTCCTCGACAGCTTCGTCCAAACATCTTTTGGTCTACAGCATTTGTTTGATCTTAATTTTTATTCTGGATGATAATTTCATCTATTCCATTTGAGGACTTATGTGTAGTTTAGACCTCTAATTGGGGGGCGAGTCTAGATTGAACTTTGTTCTTGTTTGGTCAATTCAATTTGTGAAATTTATTGACCTTAGTTCATCTACCGGCGAGAGACATCAAGATGTAATTGCTCTCTTCGGGGAATTTTAAATTTTATTGAAGATCTTCCTAGTTTACGTTGGAAGTTTCTTTCTGTTGATGTCGGGGATGTTACTACCAGGCGGAGTTACGCCCACGATTAACGCTAGGAACAATGAATGTGTTCATCTCCTCTGCGTTTCAAATCTCATTACAGTTTCGCGTACTACGGCTGTTTTGTTCGGACTCCACTGACTTTTCGAGTTTCGGGTTTACAGTTTTCGGATTCTACTTCAGTTGTTTTTCCTTCTACGTCGTTCTTGTTCGCCATAACGTCGTTCCTGTTCACCTCAACGTCGTTTCTCGTACATTTATAAGGTTGTACCCTGCTCCATTGTGAGCGTATATGTACAATAAATTGAACTGATTTGAAAGAAATTGGAAAAATCACTACGCCGTTTCTCACGCAACGCCTTTCTCGTTTCGCTTTACGTCGTTCTGTTACACCTCAACGACGTTCCATTACGCCGTCACGTTGTTCTCATTCACCTGTACGTCGTTTCTCGCCTTAACGTCATTTCTCATACTTTTATAAGGTTGTACCCTGCTCCATTGTGAGCGTATATGTACAATAAATTGAACTGTTTTGAAAGAAATTGGGGAAATCACTACGCCGTTTTCTCACGCAACATTTTTCTCGTTTCGCATTACGTCGTTCTGTTACACCTTGACGACGTTCCATTACGCCGTCACGTTGTTCTCATACACCTGTACGTCGTTCTCGTACATCTGTTAGACGTTCCCGTACGCCATAATGCCGTTCACCACGTCGTTCTTTTATACCTCCTTATCAGGGTCGTCAAGTTCGACAGTCCCGGTCTCCATTTCTAGATCTTTCTCTTGATTGTCATAGAGGCTTCGACGTTTGTTCGCCTGCACGTCTCTCGATTTTGGTGTTTTTCGTAAAAGACAATTCGGTTGATGCGTCTTCATTATCGCTTGGTTGACCTCCATCGTTTTGTGAGATGCATATCTTCTTATACCCATTCATCCTCGTTTTCGGCGTTTCCTATGATTCACCATCGACGGTCGTCGGTTTGAGTGGCAAGTCCTCTCGTTCGGAGTCAACATCGCCCTTGTATCACTTCTCTAGTCTTGGCGTTTTTCTCCATCTCGGGGCTTTCACATCGAGGTTTATTTAGGTTCGTCGTTACTTTGGGGGCAGTTTTTCGACACTCTCCATCAAGTGCTTCGTCCCCGTATAGACCGTTGGACCAGTTTTTAGACGTTGGCATTATAGTTGTTTTGTCATCAACTTGTAGGGCTATTCATTTCTACGCAGGACCTTACTCATTACGGTCGTCTCCTAGTTCGGTCACTGCAGTGCCTTCTGTCTTATTTACAGACGTCGTCCCTCAATCCATTAGTGCTGGTATTGACGTCTCTACATCCACATCTGATTTTGGTGGCAGTCCCGCCACATCGTCATGTGGGGTGTTCCTTTCCGATTTCCATCTCCGGATCACCATCTCTACACCGATGCTTCCGAGACCCGTTGGGGAGGCCATCTGGACGGACTGGAGGTGTCCGGCAGATAGTCTAGGTTGGATGCCAGACTTCACATCAACTTTCTGGAAATGAAGGCAGTCATCCTAGCAGTTCAGCATTGGAGTTGGCGTCTCGTGAATTCGACCCTTCTCATCGCTTCGGACAACTCTACTGTCAGTGCTCACATCAACAAGATGGGTACCACCCGATCTTTGTCAATGTTTTCGTCTGGTGTGGGATCTTTATGACTGGGCTCTCATTCATCTCTGTCATCTCAATGCTCGCCATGTTCCGGGTCGGCTCTTTGTTTTGCGGACCACCTTTCCCGCCCCGACACCGTGCTTCAGATCGAATGGCCTTCATCCAGAGGTCTTCAGCCAGATCTGCAGCATCTTGGAGACCCCCCTTGATCGACTTGTTCGCGACGAGGAACTATGCAATCAACTGGGACTACTTCCTAGCTTATGCTATACCCACCCATGGCCCTGTTTCAGGAAGTTCTTCTTTAGATTACTCAGCACGACTGCGTCATTCTGCTCGTGGTTCCATGGTGGCCTCATCGTCAGTGGTTTCCGGTACTGGTTTCACTTCTCACTGCTCCGCCACGTCGTTTTCCAGTTTGGCCCAGCCTGTTGCGTCAACCTCACGGGATAATACATCACAACCCGCGGTGGCTCAACTTACACGTCTGCAGACTATCCAGAGTGCACTTACAGTCCAAGGATTTTCAGCAGAAGTTGCACAGACGATGGTTTCAGCCAATCGATCTTCCACATCGCAGCTCTATCAATCGAAATGAGCCTATTTCGCCTCCTGGTGCCGAGAACGTGATTCCGATCCCGACTCTGCCTCTCTTTCCTTAGTAGCTGACTTCCTCCTTCACCTACATCGTGATAAGAAGTTTCAAATCAGCGCCATTGAGGGGTTCCGGTCTGCTTTGGCTAGGGTTTTACGTCTTTCGACCGTCATCGACATTAGTCTGAATGACAATATCTTTGCTCTCCTACCTGCTTTCGCCTTACAGTCTCGCCGTACTCGCCAGCTGTTACCGAAGTGGGATATTGGTGTGGTTCTTTGTGCCCTGATTCGTCCGCCCTTCAAACCTTTACAGTCCGCCTCTCTTAAAGCTGTTTCCTACAAACTGCTTTTCTGGCAGCTTTTGCTTTGGCGTCTAGAGTTTCTGATCTTCACGCTCTGGAAAGATCATCTCTGACCTGGACGGCGGATTGGTCTCGCATTTTCCTTTCGTCCCGTCCCTGAGTTCATCGCCAAGAATGAGGCTGTGCGCCAAGGTCCGTCTGCTCAACGTTTGTACTCCATCCCTGCTTTATCACACTTTGTTCGTGACCTTGAGGACGACTTACTGTTATGCCCTGTACGAGCTATACGTCACTATCTCACTCGCACCGATCCTGGTCGGGGTTCTCGTCGTCTATTATTCCTGTCTCTTCAGCCATCCGCAGTGCGTGACATTACCAAGAATACTATTGCTTCTTGGTTGAAGAAGATCATTAAGTGGACATATCAACTTGCCATTGACGCTCCCCCACTTTTGTCCTCTGCTTCTTCCCATGAAATTCGTGCCATCGCTACATCATGGCCTTTATGGAAGAACTTATCCCTTCATGACATTGTCCAGTCCTGTGCATGGACGGCAAATTCTACGTTCACTGATTTCTATCTGAGAGATATGTCAGTACAATCAGATAGAGTGACCACGCTTGGGCCGCTGGTGGCTGCCCAGCACATGGTCCAGTAACTTCCAAAAAAGAGGGGGGTGGGGTATCTTCGTTCAGCACAGCAAGTCCGTCAATCAGCCAGCTTGCTGCAACATCACATCTAATCAGCCATTTCATATGTCCACCATATTACTAGCCCGAAAACATCGGCTAAGGAGTCTATTTTTTTATTTTTGGTTGTTGTTGCTGACCCCTTTAGCCCGAATCACATATACAGACCGAAAAGGAAAAAAATAAATAAGACCTCAGTCGCTCGAGATCTTTAACTGCACACGGCGTGGGGAATTGAGACAGACGCACAAAAAGCATTTTGTCGAATAAATAATATGATTTGGCATCTCCAGCACTATGACAACCACCTAATGACTCCTTTAATTAGATGGAATCTGCCATCAAACACGGATTTTGTCATTTTGCCGTTGGGTTTCTTTCGCCATAGTTTACAGGGACATGCGCAGAATGGGGTTGGTCTTCTGACTCACATCATCAAGAACCAATAGCGACGAGGGTTTATTCACGTGATCAGGAAGGTCACGAGATCAAGATCATATTCTCACAAGATGGCAGAAAGGCGCGAAAACGTTAAAATCAATGGAAGTTTTTTCTCACACATTTGATCACTTTTTGTCAGCATCAAAACAGTCATGAGAGATGGTACATGGTTAGAGAAGCTAAGGTCGGTCAAACTGTATCAAATTGGCATATTTTTTCTCTCCCGTTTCGTTATTTTCGTCAGCTAAAAGCCGCTCTTCGCGACATGAATTTTTATCGCCAAAATTTAACCTAGGCGCGATCTGGGCTGTGATAGGAATGCCACGCCCCCTTACCTATTTTCACCTATCACAGCCAAAGTTTCTGGGTTACCATATTACATGATCACCTCAATAGGTCAGTCAGTCAGCCAACTTACAAGACCCGTCTCATCGGTGAGTATGGTTTAGGCATGGTTATTACTACACCCACTGCGTCTCCACGACCTGGGTTTTTCCTTCTATTGAGTATTGTGTACCACATTTACAATCAAGTTTTTGATTTTAATCCACGAGTACCCTCAGCGTCTTCGACCCGGGTTCTCTTTGGGTGAGTTTTAGTGTGCTGTAAGCTTATACAGTCAGCCAGCTTACGGCATCATCACAGCTAATCACATGTCCTCCTTATTACATGATCACCTCAACAGGTCAGCCTGTTGCCAACTCACAAGACATCTTTCAAGACCTGACACAAGGGTGAGTATTGGTTTTTAGGTATACTTTGTGTCAGTTTCAAGTTTAAAGTACAGAGAGTTTGGTGCATGAGGGCAATTATGACCAACTTACTAGATCATCTCAAGAGAGGCAGCTGCTGTCAACTCACAAGTCATCTTACAAGAACTGACACATTCGTGAGTACTACTTTCAGGTTTACCAGTGTCAGCAACAGAGACTAAAGTACAGAGAGTTGACGTAAGACGGCTTGTGGACTAAAGAGTGGTATAAGATGGGCACCTTGTATGCAATGTTGGCGGAACAAACATGACCACTTCTCGTCATACACTGATTACCACTCGAATACTCACAGCGCCACCGGCCCGAGTTCCTTCGTTGGGGGTAAAATTGTGCACCACATCCACGATCACGGCTACATGGATGAGTACATTCAACTATCTATTATGATTACTCCATGACTGCCAACAGCATCACTGACCAGGGTCCCACTTGTCGAGTACTAGTGTGCCATGTCCGTGATCATCTCAGCGGTTACTCAGCCTGCTATTGGAACTACAACAAGGCCGAGGTGCCCACCTCCTTATGTTGGTAGTGAGGCATAGCAAAAGCAGGTGTAGATTTGGGTCACAAATATTAAACATTTATAAACAATGTTAGTATTTGTAACCAAATCAAATCTGCTTTTGCTTTGATTACCCTCCCATCCTGCCCCTCACTCCACGGCCTTGCACATCACACGTCTCGGGCTATAAGAGTGAGAAAGAGGGAGATTATGGATTGGGCAGAGCTTAAGTAACCTAGCTGGGCTGAGAGAGCTCCCTAAGGGGAGACAACTTTTCGTTTTTAACTATTTGTAGGATTCTTCCTAAAGGGAGACAAGGCATAGCAAAAGCAGGTTTGATTTGGTTACAAATACTAACATTGTTTATAAATGTTTAATATTGCAAATATTCATGGCAAATATTATCTTTCTATTAGGTTGATAGATACCTGAAAATAGTCATTTTCAGTATCATAATTTCCATCTGTTATTTATTTTCATTTCAGTCTGCTTTAGAGGTAAAGATTACCAAAGTTAACAAGGAAGGTGAAGACGAATCAGAAATGAATAAGAGTGACAAGGTATCTATAAAAGTGGAAGCAGAGATTCCTGTGAAGGGGGACAAATCTGGCCCAAGACGAGGACAGATTGCAATAGAAGAGGAATACACCGATAATGTTCGTACCAGTCCTAGGAAGTCCTCAAGGAAACGGTAATGAATACAAGAAAGACAAAAGTATTAATCAAATGGCTGGCATTATAATCTTGTTCGCATGGAAGTCTTATAGTTTGTATTGGGATCAGTATTAGGTTGATTCTTTCATTACTGTGAAGTTTGATTATTGGTTTTGGTTTGGAATGCCATTAATTTGAAACAAGAGAAAATCTTCCCTATAAATACCTCAAAAATACCAAAATAGCTCAGGGGGCACATTTTGATCAATCTTAAATCCATTAATATGCATTGCAATTTTTCTTTATGTAAACTCCTAGATTTGCAGGCTTTGGATTTAAAACAATTTTGACACACAAAGGGGTTTTTCCACCCTCTGGAGTATAACAGTAAAATTTGATTTTTAGGGTAATACTAATATGCAATACTTCATGACTTTCAGAGGACATGAGACAATGGCAGAAGATACTGAGCCAAAGGCTGTGGGACAAGGCATGGATGAAAACGAGGCCAAGAAAGTGAAAACGGAGAAACTTAGTCAGGAAACGATGTCAAGGACAGTGACAAAAGAGGCTCAAAGAGGGAGTAATCTTCAGCCAGATGGTAGTTCTTCCGATGATATGGGTCCACCAGTGTCCAGACCACGGAACTCAAAGAGAGGCAGAGTTCTGGTGGAAGACACAGAATTGGACAGTCTATTCCAGACTACCCCCAGGACAAATAGGTCAAGTAAACGTAGAAACTACTCAGGAGCAGAGGCTAAAGACCGTGTGTCAGACTCTGACCCTGAATCCAAGCCTTCTGTCAGTAAATCAAGGGTTGTTGATCAGAGCGAGAGTTCCTCAGATGAACAGGGTCCCCGTGGTGGTCAACAAAGACGTTCAGGGGAGACGAGCGGCAAAGGGAATGGAGATCCTGCAAAGATTTCACCGAAAAAAGTTCGCTCAGAAAATGTAAAAACAGAACCGGCAGATTCTTATTTGGATGTACCGGATGAAGTATCAGATTCCAAACCAGTTGTATTTTCCTCTCGGACAAACCAGCAACAGAAAACTGCTTCAGCTGTTTCTGGAAATGATGAAGTTGAAGGCCTACAGCAAAAAACAGAAAGAGCTTCAAGGCGTGAAAATGTGAAGGATTCATCCAGAAGTCCATCCCCTGCCAGCAAATTGCCTGACCGAGGTCAGAAACGAGGACAGGTGATGTCTCCCTCCAGAGATGATATGAAGGAAGATCAGCAGGAGAGGAAAGCTGTCAATCAGACCAGAAGACCTGTCAATCAGGTAGGAAAGAGATACATGTAATTACAGAACTGTAAATTAGTGGTAACCGTCCGTTCAGTTCTCAGATTGAAAGTCAGCTTGTCTCCAGGTTCCCATCAACATGATGATTACCTGTAGATAAATCTTTTTATTATGCCCCCCCTCTAACTAGAGGGGGGGCATATAGCGATCGCTTTGTCCGTCCGTCCGTCTGTCCGTCTGTCTGTCTGTCCGTCTGTCCGTCCGAATTTCTTGTCCGAGCAATATCTCGGTTAATATTTGATGGACAGGATTGAAACTTGCATGGAATGTGGCTAGTGCCTCGTAGATGTGCAGCGTTGAGTTTTTTCCGAGTTCCGGTATAATTTTCAAGAGTTATGGCCCTTTTTCTGAAATCTCTGTGAATGGGACTTGTCCGGGCTGGATCTTGGTTAATATTGTATAGACAAGTATGAAATTTGCATGATATGTGGTCAGTGCCCCACAGTTGTGCAGCGTAAAGTTTCTTCACGTTTCGCTTATATTTTCAAGAGTTATGGCCCTTTGTTCCTGAATTCTTCGTGAATTGGGACTTGTCCGGGCTGGATCTCGGTTAATATTGTATGGACAATTATGAAATTTGCAGGATATGTTGTCAGTGCCCTGTAGTTGTGCAGCGTGAAGTTTCTCCGCGTTTCACATATATTTTCAAGAGTTATGGCCCTTTTTTCTTTAAATTTGTGTGAATTGGGACTTGTCCGGGCTGGATCTCGGTTAATATTGTATGGACAATTATGAAATTTGCAGGATATGTTGTCAGTGCCCTGTAGTTGTGCAGCGTGAAGTTTCTCCGCGTTTCGCATATATTTTCAAGAGTTATGGCCCTTTTTTGTTCAAATTTGTGTGAATTGGGACTTGTCCGGGCTGGATCTCGGTTAATATTGTATGGACAATTATGAAATTTGCAGGATATGTGGTCAGTGCCCTGTAGTTGTGCAGCGTGAAGTTTCTCCACATTTCGCGTATATTTTCAACAGTTATGGCCCTTTTTTCTTCAAATCTTTGAGACTTGTAGGGCTGGATCTCGGTTAATATTGTATGGACAAGTATGAAATTTGCATGATATGTGGTCAGTGACCCATTGGTGTGCAGCGTGAAGTTTCTCTGCTTTCGGTTATATTTTCAAGAGTTATGGCCCTTTGTTTATCAAAACTAAAGTGAATGGGATATATTCATTTGTCCAGGCTGGATCTCAGTCCATAACCAATTTGGACCAGAAAAATGGCTATATTATATGTTATCCTACATTCCAAAGCAGACAACATAGGTCCTGAAATTAAAGTATGAAGTTGCCCCAAAAAGAGTGAATTGGGTGCAAAATTCAAAGTTCACTGATCGCTTCATAATTTCACCACAATATACTCCCAAGGAATGTAGGTCTCATAACCAGGTCACATTTTCGGATTTGGCGAAAGCCCTGGCGACCATCTTGCATCGAAACATCGTATTATCACTTGTTGGCTGATAC
The DNA here is from genome assembly GCA_036873755.1 of Hanleya hanleyi. Classification (NCBI taxonomy): domain Eukaryota; kingdom Metazoa; phylum Mollusca; class Polyplacophora; order Lepidopleurida; family Hanleyidae; genus Hanleya; species Hanleya hanleyi. The sequence goes on from JAVTVY010000851.1 coordinate 30,762, forward strand.
TTGGAATATGTATTATGTGAGGCATGGCAAAAAAAGTGACAGAAACAGAATTTGTATAATTATCCAAATTAGGCCTCCACCAACCAATAAACAACAGAACAATGGCGGGGCAGTGTCGGATTAAAGCGGAAGGGGGGGCATACAATTGAGCAATCTCTGATTGCTTCCTTCCTGTGTTTATATTTGAATATACAAAGAACATTAACCTGCATGAACTGAGCTAGTCAGTTCAAAAATAGCAGTCAGTTACCGGCACATATTTTGCAGTAGCCTGTGCATTGGTTACAATGAGGTATGATAGCACTCCATTCTGTTACAATACTCAATCCTGTAACTACATGTTAACCAGACTTTTAAGGCAATATGTTTAAGGTTTAGATCATTATTGTGTTAACTTTCAAATTACTTACATTTTATTTTGTGATTTTGACATTGACTGCAGCCTCCTGGACGACTCAAAATATAACTTTTGAGAGGTAGGAAGTTCAGTAAATTGTATACAGATGATATTTTTTAGTGTAGAAAATATGAATTAAGGCTCCAAATTGGCATTTTTTTTCACGGCGCACATAAATTTTGATTGTCAGGTGCATCACGTGCAAGTAGCTACCTCGAAAACATCGACTGAAGAGTCTAACTATATTTTTTTTGGTGGTTGTTGCTGAATCGGACTCACTGAATCACGAATCACTGAAAGGGCCCTAATTGGAAAGAACTAAATAAGACGTCAGTCGCTCAAGATCTTTAACTGAACACGGCATGGGGAATTGAGACAGAGGCACGAAAAACCTTTTATCGAATAAATAATATGATTTGGCATCTCCAGCATTATGACAACCACCTAATGACTCCTTTAATTAGATGGAATCTGCTTTCAAACACGGATTTTGTCAACAAAACCTTTGTGTTTCTTTCTCCACAGTTGACAGGGACAGGCACAGAATGTGGTTAACCTTTGTATTCACGTGATCAGAAATTGACCATTGCCGGTTATAAACCAATAGCGATGTGTCTTTATTCACGTGATCAGAAAGGTCACGAGATAAAAATAGCGTAGTTCATATTCTTACATGTCAGACAGGTGCCAAAACGGGAAAATCAATCAATGTTTTTCCCACACATTTGATCACATTTTGTCAGCATCAATACAGTTGTGAGAGATGGTATGGTCAAATAAGCTCAGGTCGGTCAAACTGTATCGAATTGGCATATTTTTTCTCTCCCGTTTCGTTATTTTCGCTTTTCGGAATGCCAGCTTTTATCGCCAAATTTTAACCTACCCTCGCTCTATTCACCTATCACAGCTAGAGTTTCTGAGTTGGGCGAAATGTATGGCAGACACTGTTCAACGCACGTATTGAAGATCGTGGGTTTGTCTCGTCCTCTGTATCTCAACAACGGGAAGGTCAAGGGTGACTATCCTGTTCTCGGGCACCCTTGCCAACAGCTTAACCAATTTAGTGAAAATGATTCCTGAATTACATGCTATTTCTTCTCATGGAAGATTCGCGTGACTCTTGCGAAATGGCGGGTTGTTTATCTCTGTGTCTGTGCGAGTTTCTTCGTCAACCACGCATAAAATAGTAATAAAACAGCAACGATCCGTAAGTTATGCAAATCATATTCAATTTTAATTGGCTCAAATTCACTTTTTGTCTTGATTGAAATTCAGTTTCCCTAAAACGGTGGTCTCTAATTGAGTTTCCCCCTTGTCTAGACCAACTGGAAGCTCTGGGGTCTTAGATGCTCTCAGGAGCATTCGAGCCCATTTCTGGCTATTTAATAGTCTTGTCAGATACCTGTAGATAATGAACAATTTACTTCTTTTTTTCCAAATTTTCACCATATTCAGGCTGATCTTGCTTGTGTTTCAAAATGACAAAGTTGAGCAGGGACTTGCTGCATGAATTTCCAGATCATTTACTCACGTGCTGTCAGATTGATACTATACCATGATGTCAACTTTGACTAAACTAATAACAACTAACCTTTTGCTGATTAGACTAGGGCTCAGGGGCCGCCTAGGCGCCGAGAAACTCTGGGACCCTTGATGCTCTTAGAAGCATTCTAACCGATTCCTGGCTGCACATGTCTTGTCGATCAGACAAGCATATCCAGGGATTCATAGAAGTCCAGATTTTACGAACCGAAGTCTGGAAAATTGAGTTTTTTTTACAGTCAAATTGAGTTAAAATATAATTTATCGGCATTTTCCCCCCTAAAGTTGAGTATATAAATTTTTTACAAACCAGGGTGATTTTTCCCCACAAAGTTCTGTACTAAATAGAATACATAAAATTTACAACTTCGTAGCAGGCATCTTGCTTTGTTAAATAAAACAATTATTCACAAGTTATATCAATGATAAAGTGAAATACTTTGCAATGATAAAACAATATTTTTCTTGTAGTTTGTAAAGAAATAGGCTGTCCACAAACCTATTTATACAGTTTTTGTAAATAAGTGGCCTACTAAATGCTCATAATGAAGTGACAGTGTGTCAAAATCTTGTTAAATGAGTACAAGTCTGTCCCAAAGTTGACTGGAACTCTTCTGTGAAAAAGGTAGAAAAATAACATTAACTTCCATGTGCTTTATCATCCATGAAAAACGGAGAAGTTGGCAGCAAATACTTTGTTTATAAAAGTATACTTTGATTGAATAAAGGCAGGGAAAGACTGGGGAACTGTTCTTGGGAAGTCATGAGGTGAGGCAAGCATTATATCAAATAGATTTTCCTAATGCGGCCCAAGAACAGTGCTTGGTGGTATTGTAACAACAACAACAACAACACACTGACGAGCCGAGGTGCGCGAAAATGACGCTTCTCAAAAGAAAATTAGGAGCGTGGTGGAGCTCCTCAAAAGGCCAGGACTGGAAATTGCGAATTTACGAAGCTTGAAAATTCAGTTTCCAACACACAAATTGAGTATAAATATTTTGGTGAAAAATATGGATTTTTACTCAAAAAAATTCAGTTTTGAACTGAAAAATTGAGTTTTTAAACTCAATCTACGAACCGAAATTCGGTACGTAGAACTGACGTGAATGAATCCCTGATATCATGCACATTTTACTTCTTGTTTAATCTGATCATCTGCTTTTAAAATTATTTACAGCTGCTGCTTTCAAAATTTCTATTGAATAGATTCCTCTGTACAGTATTTTTATACCATGCTGTATATCATTCGAAGCTAATTCTCTTCCCACCTCGACTGCCTCAACGGGTTGAACATAATTTGTCCCAGCTTCGATGCCTGCATCATTTTCCATGTCGTGTTCAACATCTGCTTGACCTGTGTTTTCAATACCGGCAGCACAGCATCGAGCAAAGAGAACGTCGACTTTGTGGCAGTCAGATCCTTCATCTTCCTTTTGTTGTTTTTTCAAATATCCAGCCAACACACCGCATCCTCTTGTGCGGCCGCTACCCTTCGTATTTCCCCCAGACCGACCTTTCTGTCCCACCATGACGGCTTGTCACGCACACGCTGCCTAGCTCTCCAGACACTCACAGACGTACATATTTCCGACTTCATTCATAGTATAGACCTCTACCTGGAGAACGAAAACTATCGCGCCCCTAATGGCCAAGCTTATCAACGGATAGATGCATAGTTGTCTCCCTTGCCATAAGTTTTGTCTAACGCGAGTTGACACACTCGTCCAGGTTTACGGCTTTCAAACATCGTAAAAAAACATCATTTGATTTTGAAAAAAATCATTTGATATTTTGCAAAAACATATTCATTTTTAATTCATTTGATTTTGTACCTGTGTCCGTTTTACGGACGCTGTGAGACCCTAGATCTAACCCTGGTGTATGGTCAATTAGGCTAAAAATAGATTACTCAGGAATCTCAATTTTAATACTAGATTCAAGAGTACGCGTACTGTTAACTTCGGATTAGCTACTAGCCATATTATATCTCATAGTAGATCTAATAGGCTGATTACGCACGAGCGAGCGCACACGTGTATATTTTTTGGAAGCTGACGTTTTAGAACAACAACAACCGAACGCCAACAAAAGATTTACCTTCATTTGACCTCTGGCGCTTCTGTGAGAAGAAGTTTTTCAAAGTTGCTTGGTGCTTCATGACAATGATTTATAAAATACATGTCAAGTGATATTCGTGGCTCGGGAAAACTTCGTAGCAGACGAAATAACAACCTCCATTCTCCGATCAAATGATTTGCTTCCTTCATGCATCGTGGCATACACAGCTCGCCTGACGCGAGATTCTGGGATTTCGGTAGCGTTCCGCAATACCCCCGGCTAACAGCGATCAGCATGATCACGAGGGTTCCCGAATATTTCGAACAATTTACAGCAGATGTTGAGGAAGCGTGGCGTGGACCAGGGTAAGTACATGGCGGAGCTACCTGGAAACGAATAATGCCGACATATTTTTGCAAGTACCATTAAAGTTACTGACATTTTCGAGTGCTGGACGCATCATTTTTTTTGCTTTAGTGCCGGGCGGCTGGAATTAGTCCCGGGCGCTCCCACCCAGCGCCGCCCAGTGTGAGCAGAACCCTGAACATATATAGGAAGGGGGAAATGTCTGAAAGGAAATGTCCGCCTGGGGAAATGTCCTCTGTGTGATATTTGATGGTGACTCATATCATCATGATTACAGTTGAATTAGTTTTGAATGTTTGATTCTGCTCCAGTTTCACCATGTTCACAGGTGTTGTCATTGAAGGAGTGATTACACTGTATTGATACTGATAGCTCTTCTAATTCTGGTTTTGTGAGAGCTAAATATCTCTCTCCTCGGTTATCAAATCTTTTACTGCTATAATTTATATTCTGTCTCCTAAATTAACATTTCACTCTCCAAAATTTATCTGGATCAGTTCACAGCTCTCCTTTGACTTTCAAATGGAAAGGCCTCGCGGTTTCAGTTTCTTTTTTTTTATTTCACTGTTAACTTTTGTATATTAATGACCTTCTGGCTTGAAGATTTCAATCATTCAAAGACTTGATTTAAACAAACTAAAGCATGAATGTTGCTGTGAGAGTGGTGTCTTTATCAAAACAGGAGTCATGCACCAAGAAAACTTGAAATTTAATTTGCTAATACTAGTAATGTGATAGTAATTGTATTCTACACCAGTTTAATACTGTGTGAAATACTTGGTTATTTGCGCTGAAAACTTACCTCACTTCCACCCTTTGCATTTCTTGTTCTACATGAAATCAACTAGTAAGAATTTGAATAACACCGTTCTCTCCCCTGCTAGTCACACGCATGCTCACACCCATACATGTACTTCCTTCTTAGTTCTACTGTCAGTAGATCAAGAAGTCATTTTGTTCAGCTCCGTGAAAATTGATCTATTTCTAGCGAAATCACTAGTAATTGTATTCTACACCGGTTTAATACTGTACTTGTTTTTAAGGATATTGAATACACAGAGGATAACCTGGAACAAGAGAGACCTGCCATGTTAGATGAAGATGTCCCTTCTGGATTTCTCACTACCAGAATACCTATTGGGGTAATGCTATTCTTCTGCTCTATACTATTTACTATTGAACAAACTCATTCGTGTCAGTAATGATCATCATGAATGTGGGAGTGAATACTTTGAGTCATCAAGGTGATAATTTTAATGAGTTAATCTCTGGTGAAGGTGTTTGGTAAACACCGGAACATAAAATACATATTAAAGTGATCGTAAACCCTCAAGTAAAGTTAACATCAAATGAAAGACCATTGCAAACAGTGTTGGTAAATATTTATTGTAATTTTTACGATTTTATTACAGTAAACTGCAAATAAAGCATGGTATTCTATGGTGGTCTATTGCAATCAATATCATATTTAGGTCCAGTGATGTCACACTGCCTTTACATATATTTATGTCTCCCCCAACTATGTTGGGGGGAGACATCTAGTGTTTGTGCTGTCTGTCTGGATGGATGGATGTCTGTCTGGATGGATGGATGTCTGTCCGTCCCCTTGGCTTGTCTGCAAGATATCTTGAGAACTACTGGATGGAATTTCAC
>JAVTVY010000852.1:0-36319 GCA_036873755.1 Hanleya hanleyi
AGAAAATGTAGACGTCGTCACACAGGTGAATGCTATCACCGTTCAGGTCACCCAACAACACCCGTTTCATGGTAGTCCATCCTTTCGGTGACAAAGAGACGTGCGCTTTGGGTTCAGGCGTACACCAACACCTAAGTACGCTATCGATGAGGTCCACTCGTTTGGGGTACAACAATAGGGTGCAGCCAGGTGTAAGCCTCCGGGTAGCCACAGTCCCTTCTTTCACCTCGGGGTGTAGTAAGTCATCCACCTCGGGGAGTACATCTTTCAGTGCCATCCATAAGGGTGGACAGAGTGTGATATGGGTACCTCCACACTGCTCCAACCGGGGAAAAAGGGAATCCTCTCCAGCAGTGCGTATGTGCACACCGACTTCCACGTGCATGAAATCCCTTTCGGGCTCTTTTCCCTGTAGCAATCTTGTCAATAGAGTCCAGCCTGATAGCGATAACAAAATCTTCACCTTCTGCGGTGCGTCTTGGACCGGCTCCAGGTGATCGTCATTGACGATGAGGTAGACGTCGGACGTCAGTTGGAATAACGCAAGCTCTGTTACGCTCGCTGCCATGGTGGGGAATGAAAAGCGAACGGTTAGTGGGGTAGCTTTATAGTGTACCTGTTGGGTAGGGGTTTATACACCGTGTGAGTCATGGGCACTTGTTATACTCGCTTGCGCCATAAGGTCAATAAGGTTAGAAATGCGCTTTTTCTACTACGCCCTGTGAATCGCCCCCCTTCGTGAAAGTCCGTCATTGTTCGGTAGTGTAATGTTATTCGTATAGGATTTCATTTAACATGAGATTTCACTAGTCAAAGCTTAAGCACAAAATGAGGATTGTAAATTAACCCAGGAAGAATGCCGAGACACTTTGGACCAATCGGCATCATCCTGGGTTAAGGGTGGTGATTTTTAACCCACGATTTCATAGTGCCGAGCTTGGTGGGATTCTGGCATTTTGTGTAATGTTATTTGTATAGGAATTCGTTTAACCTAGAAATTCACAGTAGCGAGCTTCAGCCTAAAAACAGGATTGTAGATTAACCCAGGAAGAATACCGAGACACTTTGGACCCATGGTAAGACGATCATTCATCCAATGACTAAGTCCCAAACAAGAGCCAATCAGTGCGTTTTAGACAACCAATCGACATCATCCTGGGTTATTGTATGGGACTTCAATTTAACCTAGGAAATCGTTATTGAAAGCTTGGTGGGATTTTAGCGTTTTGTTAGTGCGCGTTTTTTGGACCAATGAGAGCCCCTAATTTTTAACCTAGGAAATTGTCATTGAGACCTTGGAGAGATTGTAGCGTTCACTATTGTCCGTCAGCATTGGTATATGAATTCATTTAACCTGGAGCTCATAGCTTGAGCCTAAAAAGGAAGATTGTAGACAGGCAGAATACGGAGACACTTTGCACCCATTGACATCATCCCAGGGTAGTGATTTTTAACCCACGATTTCACAGTAGCGAGCTTGGTGTGATTGTGGCGTTTTGGTAGCGCGCCTTTTTGGACCAATGAGAGCTCGCTATTTCAACCAATAGATTTGTCCGAACGAGGCGCCAATCGACGAGCTTCGCGCCTTTTAGACAGCCAATCGATATCCACCCCATTTGAGCTTATAAACTCCCAGCCCAGCGTAGAGAAGCACATTCAATCACAATTTCTTTTCGTGAAAACAAGAGACAGACAACATGGGCAAGACTAACCTGGTGGCGAAGATGTCTACGGGCGGAGCGAAAAGAAGGAGGAGAGAATCGACCCATGAAGAAAACAGACAAACCAGTCACCTATGGGAAGATCGCCGACAGCTGGCGAGAGCCGTAAAAGCCTTTTGGCTAGAAGAAATAAAGAAATGGGCCCGGAACAACACCAACATCACTCGACTGGCGTGGCACGATCTGCACCATCTTGTCACCAGGGCACCGCCCGATTTACAGTGAGAAGACTGGTTGGCCGCCTTAGATGATGTGCTGAAACAGCCCCAACCAGTCGTCCCCGAAGTCCAGCCCGAGTTCATAGACATTGGGGAGTTGGAAGAAGCCCATGCAGCTGCCCAACAACAGCGGGACCAACAACAACAACAGCCAGGGGGGAGAATTCCCCCTTCCTGAGACAACAGGGTAAAAAAACATCCAACGGCCCTTTTCAGGGCCAACCAGTCCTTTGAAAGGGGACTTTTTACCTGGCACATTGAAATTAACATGAGGTCCTACAATCTCCTCTCCTCTATGAATGACACACTAACGTGGTAAGGTTGCCTAAAGTAAGTGAGCCGTAAGTCCATTTATTTCAAGTTTACCATACTTTTAACACAGTCGTGCAGGTGAAATTGGGCTTTTGAAACGTGGAAAATGGAAACAAATATAGTTTTATGCAGCCGTTAGCTCTTTGAAATTTTCAGGGTTACACGATAACATGCCAAGGTATAAATTTAAAGTTGTTTTAGATCTCAACTCGTGTTTATTAAAAATTTAGCCCGCTTCCAAATCTTGCAGAAAGCACAGATCATTTTGTCTTTTCTTTCTGGCCATGATGTCTAGACAGATTTCGCTGACGTCCGCGTGCCCTCAGCCTTTTACGGTAGAGAATAAAAAAAGCGGGCTGTCGGTCGTCTGCTACACACATTCATTTCACCTTCCCCTTGCATAGAGTGAACACTGACACACATTAGTTGAATTTCTAATATTTATTAACAGTAGAATGAACATAAGAGTTTCACCGGTTCTTTGTGTTAAATTTTCTAAAAGCGTTATACGGTGTCACCATGATGATAGAATGAACATAGAATGAACATAGAATGAACATAGCATGAACATAGAATGTAGGAATACGGTAACGTCTGAATGGTCAATATTTAGTTAACAAGACTTAAGTTGGTCTAAACGAGATATAACACCCTTAGGTAAAATAACTATAATTAAAACCTTTGTCCTACCCCTTTTGATCATTATTTATATTTTTCATTTTTCAAGGTAATTAACACCATTCTGTATAAATTCATATGGGGAGGGGGAGCGGACAAAGTGAAGAGAAAAACACTAATATGTGAAATCGAGGAGGGGGGACTCAATATGATAGACCTACATACGTTTGCTAAGTATATGAAAATTAAATGGATTAAGAGATTGTCTGAAAACTCCACGTTCTACTCGGCGTTAATGGAAGAAATTCTAAAACCTATTGGAAAAGACACATGGAGATTAGGTCCTGATGGATTACATGAAATAATCGGACATGTTAATAACCCCTTTTGGAGTGATGTTCTCTCAGCTTGGCTGGAATTGATACAACATGATAGGTTACAAGCTGAGAGAATAGATGACAAGCTGTATGATTTTTGCCCATTCTCGGAATGGAAAACAATTAGCCAGTGGCATATGAGTGGTGTAAAACAAATCAGTGATTTAATTGGGAAACATGGATCATTTTTGACGTTTGAAAATTTTGTTCAAAAATATGATATTGACAAGAAAGATTTTCTGTTGTATTACGCAATTATTCATAACATTCCAAGTGACACAAAGAAGTGGTTAAAAACGAAGGGTAATCATAAAATACAGCAGCCTAACCGTGTGTTCACTAAAATTACAAATCAAATATGTCTGAAATTTGTTTATAAGCACCTCTTGGAAGTAATAAAAGTGAAACCGACAGGAATAGAACAGAAATGGAACCAAGACTGGGCTAAAATATACAGCAACGCATTCGAAATCACACCAGATTCTAGCTTACAGTATTTTCAATTCCAAATAACACATAGGATCATTGTCACGAATAAGAAGTTGAGGCTATGGGGGAAATCCGATTCAGACGAATGTAGTTTTTGTGGTAAAGAAACTGAAACAGTTCTTCACTTGTTCTGGCTCTGTGAATGTGTTCACAGAGTATGGGAAGAGGTGCAGGACTGGCTTCAGGATCTCCATATTGTGTCCACTGCACTGTCAAGTCAACAGATCATACTGAGTACACCACAGGACGGTGTCCTGCTAAAACATCTGATATTACTTCTGAAAAAAAATATACATAACTGCAGATACTGGGGACTCAATCCATCGTTCGATAGAGCACGGCAATATATATATAAAATTAGAGATATTGAGTGCAAGATTTCGGGAAAATCGGGAAGATTTCGTTAAAAAATGGGGCCCTCTGGCAGACATTAGAAATCGATGAGCATATACTCTAGTATCGTACATAATACCAGTGGTGGTGGTTGCTTTTTGTATCTGGCTGTAGAGATTCCGTATCTCCATTATTAACAAAAAGAATTGCTTTTATTCTCATGCATCATTAAGACAGTGAATTCTCATAATTTTTGTCCATAATTAATTATGTTTTATATTGGAAAGAGCGTTGGGAGATTAATGATTGCTAACGATAAAAAAAAATATTAAAGTGAGCCATTTCTGCCTCTTCCACTCTCCTGGACTGCGAGTCCAGGAGGCTGGAAAGGGGGTGGATTTGGCCATTAGAAATGTTCGGTCTATTTAGTATATTCTTTTTTTTTCTTCTTTTTTCTTCTGGGCTCACTGAACAGGAAAAGTAATGATAACATAACTCAAAACAAATGTCTTCTTCTTTTGTCTCTTGGATTTTCGTTTTTCGACCCGAGAGAAGAGAAAAACGGCATAACTGCTCTCCTTTGCTTTGTTGCGCATTCTGTTTCATTATTTTTTCTTTGCTTTATTTTCTTTTTTTTCTCTTGCTTATCTCTTTCCTCGATCAAACTCTTTACAGTTGACCTATTTCGGATATCATTTACTGTCAGGGTTACAAAAAAGTAATACATGCAAAATACATGTAGATGCAAAATTCAAAAGAAAATTATTAAATAGTGCGATTCTTTTATTGTGTGCACACATGATATAATGATACAATGTGTGTACATATACTTTAGTAATAGTACTTGTCCAGTGAACAGTTGTCCCTTTTGAATTGTATATATGTGCAGGTACATATCTGTGTATATATTATGTGTGTACAGTATCTTATATAATTTGTGTATGTATGTGTGTATATAGGTTTATGGAGATGATTCATTTTAAAACAATGTTCATCAGCCAGGCAAGTCTTTACTCGTCCAGCTCCTTTTTGTTTCTTGTTGCGTTTAGTGTTCTATGTTACTACACAATGTGTTGCTCAATCCTTATTCATTGCTGTTGATTAGCCACTTTTTGCTCTATAGTTCCTTTACGGCTTCCGCAAATAATTACTGACATTTATTCTATGGACAAACCCAGTAAGCCCTTGTCATGTGGGTAATGTATGGGTGTTATGTATCAAATCATGACAACGTCTGAATGAATAAATGCCCAGTGGTTTTATCCAGGGCTTACTGGAAAAAAAAAGAAAAAAAAATAGTTAACAAGACTTGTTTGAAATCATGTCTTTCATGTCTGAATGTTCAATATTTAGCCAACAAGACTTGTTTGTACTCTTCCGTGTCTTTTTGTCCCGCGTGCACGAATAGGAAGGCCGCAATCTGCTCACGGGGAATTCTCGGTGGACAGGCCGCTTCCAATGCCTTGGCGATTTCCGTATCGTTGATGTCGTGTAACGCCTCAGTCATCAGCGCGTCTGACGGTGCCGCCAACACCAAAGGATGCGGACCATCCAGACACGTATGCATGTCTAACGATCCGACACAGCCTGCACATTGTTGGATACGCTCACCTTCAATGCGCGGTTTAAGATGATTCAGGAAGGTTTCAATGTACTTTTTGTAGATATACTCAGACAGCTGGTCATGCAGAGCTCCAGAAATTTCGGGTGCGAGGTGCTGAAGCTTCCGCCACGCAGGTATTTGCAGGGTGACTCCCTCGGGTAAGGGAATACGCGTAGTATCTTTCTTCAACTTCCATTTACGAATATGTACCAGCAGCATGTTGTTGAACATAGAACAGGTGAGGAAGACATCGTCTCCACAACAAAATTTATGTTCGATGTGCCCCTGGTTCTCAATGACCGCCTCGACGACTTGACTTTGTGTGTATCTCTGTACTCTTTCCCATTGCTCAAACGTTAAGGCAATATGCTTAGGTGGTTTATCATCCCAGGCTGATGCATTAAAGTGCACTTGCTCGTATTTCACGGTTACAGTTAAATAGGGCGTGAGCTCCCAACTGGTGATCTGGGCCGCCTGGTAGGCCTGCTGGATGATGTCATTCATCTGCTCCACAGACATAGGGAGTAGCATCTCTTCCTCCGCTTGCTGAGGCTCTTGCTGAGGCATTATTAAAGGTGTTAGTTGGGGACGTTTGGCTGGTGGGTAGGACTCTTCCGGGTCTTCCTGGGCACGTTTGCTACCCGTACTCTCTTCGGGGATGTCTATGACTAAGGTATGTTCCTCGGGTTGAAGTAGAGAGGCTATTCCCGCATTCCCCGTCTCTCTCAGCGCCTCCAAGAAGGCCTGAAATGCTAAAGGACCTCGGCGTGGTAGAGTGTCCATGAGGGCTCTGTTTCGTGCCGTATTGGTATTCTGTGCCATGATGTCTTCTTCCATGTATGTAGTGATTACGTTTCTCACCAGAAGCAGATCACATAGTTCGGCCACATTCATCATCTCACTAATGATCTGGACACGGTGCTGCATCAGCTTAGCTCGGTCAGAGGAGTCCATGGCTGTTCAGGCAGGTCTTGAGTAGGCTGGTGAGGCAGGCTGGTCAGGTAGCTCCGATGGGCAGGGCAATGAGTGAAGCAATTCCCTAAAAATTCCCTCTTTTATACGTTTTTCCGTGACATTCGTGTCTTTTCGGCAACCTCCGTGTCTCTTCGGTCGCCTCCGTGTCTTTTCGGTAACCTCCGTGACATCTTCGGCCACTTCCGTGTCTCTTGAACTATCACCTGATCTCCCCGTGATGGAAAAACCCCAAATACAAGTCAGTACACGCATCCCATCAATGGTATTGCTAAAGGACCCGGATATAGGGCAATCCTTGCGAACGTGCAACAATGTTGCAATTCGGGGAGCCAGGTGTTCGGCACGTGACAAGCCCAAGCAGACGACAGCGAAATTCTGGCGGGAAAAAACCCCACAGACAGGTCAGTACATGGCCTATCATGTTCCCACGGACCTCACCGAAAAGACACAGACGTACCCTTCGCACCTCACCGAAAAAACACGAAGGTGAACGACATTGTAGGGAAAACCCCCACAGACAGGTCAGTACATGTCCTATCAGGTTCACAGGTCACGCCCCATTCACCCAGACCGGAAGTGACGTCATACACATGCGCACGTGATGGAAAAACCCCAACCCTAACATGTCTAAACATGATCCAAGGTCAAAGACAAGATGAAAGGATACAGGTCAACTCAAGTGCACTCATTGACCTTTGACCTCTGTCACGTGATATGCAAATTTCTGAGGTCAAAGGTCAATACGACTCGAAATCACGGCTATATACTACTTCGGGATTAACTTAACAAATTAGTCGGATGCCAGGTTAGGGACCCCTACACCCCCGCCGTCTATACCCCTAATTAAAGAATGCCATGTAACTTTTCGACAAATTTACCAGTTATTTTGGTTATGGAAATAATTTTGCAAATTTGATCCATATCCCCAAATGGGGATATTATATCCAAACTCAATCTATAGTCGATGACCCCAGGCCAAGCTGACTTGATCCACAGGACAGGCGATCATACTCTGTGCCGATATACAACTACAACAAATAACAAATGTCGATACCATAACCCTATTTACTTGAAAAGTTGGTCGGGGCATTCTAAAATTTTCTATCCAGTCATCCTCATCCCATGTTTGTAGTAAAATCCAGTCATAGCTTCTTGGTTTTACCCACAAACTCCGAGGTGTTCTCAGAGTTGTCACCGCAAACATCGTCAATAGGCAGAACAAAAATAACCGCTCACGTTTCTGCTTCCTGTAAAATGCCATTATGCGTCGTTTCCTTTGCTTTCAAAAGACTTTCATAACATTTGAATGCGATTCTTGGCCAAAATGCTGTGGTACAATACGAGCCCAGCCATTGTTTTTGTTGACAAACTGAACGACCGCGCTCGCTGTCGCCGGGCCAAGCCAAAGTGTCCGTGTAAGTGTATACGCACCGGTATGTTTTGGTCCGGATCAATTTGACCCGGTCCTGGTCCGGGTTAGTTTTACCCGGATAAAATCGCTGTAGTGTAACCGCGCCTTATGGCGACTATCAACAAATGCCGATTTCCGCACCATTGGTCATTTATTTGGTGTTGCAAAGTCCACAGTGGTAGGTGTAACACAGGAAGTATGTAGAACTATCGTAAACCAGTTGATGCCAAGTATTATTAAATTCACACACGACCCCGATGTATTACTGGTTTCCTAATGTTGCTGGAGCCATTGACGGTAGTCACATTCCTATTGAAGGCGGAGCGCCTTCAAATCATACTGATTACTTCAACAGGAAAAGCTTCAATTCCATCATTATCCAGGGTGTCGTAGATTCTCGGTACTGTTTTCTTGACATATATATAGGATGGCCAGCGCGTACCCATGATGCACGTGTATTCCACAATTCTCCACTGTTTGATTTAGCTCAGAGTGGTCATTTGTTACCAAACACTCCGGCTCTGATTCTTGGTGATACAGAAATACCAGTATTACTGATAGGGGATCCTGCATATCCACTTTTACCCTGGCTGATGAAAGCATACCCCGGTAATCATTTATCCAGAGCTGAGAAAAACTATAATTACAAACTCAGTAGCACCAGAATGGTGATTGAAAATGCATTCGGTAGATTGAAAGGAAGGTGGCGCTGTCTTTTGAAGAGGTTGGATACCAAGCTGGAAGATGTGCCTACAGTTGTAGCTGCCTGTCGTGTGCTGCATAATATCTGCGAGATGTTTGGGGAGACATATGATGGTCCTACTATCACATTATAGTCTGTTGAGATTACCGAAGAGTGTGAGCCCAATGGTTGATATTTGCGACGTGCCAATTTGATTAGGTCTGCAATTCGGGACAGTTTGGCTTAAGGTGGCTCGCCAATGACTGTAGATCAGAGTTAACGTCATTTGCTTCATATTCAGGTTAAGCTCTTATAGGTTATCAATTTAATATCGATATCAACTATCAAATAAAATTGGGTGCCACACACAATTTTTTTTTTTTTTTTGACATTGAAATGATTAGGTCACTAATTTTCACGACTGTTCCATTATTAAAATTCACATGGATGATATTTGAATATGTAAAATCATTGTCATTTTCTTCATACTCGGTATTTATTCCCAATTCAGTACAGATTTTAAATTTTGAATGATAAGAGTCCCACACTTCTTTTGAATTTAATATTCACTTCATGCATTTTCCCTGTTTTGTTGAAAAAAAAGCTGGATTGATGTCACACAAGGTGTCGGTGTGATTGGTGAAACCATGATTTTCAGAACGCACGGCGTTGTTGTGCCATGTGACTGCACTGCAAGTTCGAACAGTTTGGCAGTTTTGAGCCACCTAAACCAGAATCAGAAAAGATAGTAACAGACTGTTATTGAACCATTGAAATGCCCTTGACATTTTGACCTCAATAATATTACTGAAGCAATTCAAGAGAGTGTAGGGTCAAATGTTTTAATAAACCGGTTCCATATAATAGGGTGAATAGGAAGCAAGGGGTGAATAGGAACAAAACATTGGTAAGTTGTTCACGACTTATTATTGCCAAGGCATACATAACTGACAAGTCTGTTTTTTATGTTGGTACTATCAACCTCAAGCTTCCAAGTGATGACTGACTTGATAAGATAAAATGTGTGGTTGACCGTGAGTGTAGCAAATTCCGAAGTTATCTCCGTGACAGAAATTGGGGATGTGGTCCAAACTTCAGTTCCGCCACAGCCCCTGTTGGACACAACTGGCTGATTCTCTACCAGGACCTCAAGATGATGGTGCTGCAGCTTTGATTCATGGGATTACTGAGTTAGAGTGGTAGAAATTTTTTAGTATTTTTTTCTTTTTCTTTCAGAAAAATTGACGGAAGATTGGGGTGAATGGGAACAATCAGTCTTCAAGAAAAAAATATACATATATCTTCAACAAACAAACTGTATTCCATACAAATACAAAGGTCTCTTGGGTGGACACCAAATAGCACCAAAATATCTTGCTAAACTAAAAAAATAAAATGCACACACTTGTGCAAATGTTCAAATCGTTCCTACCCCATTTTACGGTAAGCTGCTTTGTCATGTTTGTGAGTACCGGTACAGTATGTCAAAGACAATGTTCTTTTTTTGAACTCATCGTTTCTATTCATCCTTTTTGTGGGGGTAGAATAGAAATATCATGACAAGAGTTGTTACTGTTCCTATCCACCCCAAAATTGAGGTAAATGGGAAGTCAGTTTTCAAAATAAAAATATATTTTTACAAATATCTTCAACAAATAAACTGTATTCTATACAAGTGCAAAGGTCCCTTGGCTGAACACCAAATAGCACCAAACTATCTTGCTAAACTAAAAAAATAGAATGTACACACTTGTGCAAATGCCCAAATCGTTCATATTCTCCCCCATTTTACGGTTTCAGAAAAATGTGACCAGAAACATTTCAGATACGAGAAACACTGATACTGAATGATGAATTTCACTCTGCTAATTGAACTGGAATTGCTAATTGAGCTAGGGGTGCAGTCCACAGTAGACCCCTCGTTGCTGGAAATAAACCCTTGGTATATAGCCCTTCCGTCTTTCTGAGGTGACAAACCATCCAGAAAACCCATATAACAGTATATATTTTCTTCATGGGAATGCTCATACCATTAATTCAGCATACAAGCCAGTTATGCTAATTCAACCCGGGATAAATTTTCTTCAATCGGAACGTACTCTATATTTTCTGGGCAATCTATTAAAATGACCCAAAATACGCCATATTTCGTTCATTTCCTGGAAAAATCTTGACAATCGATTTCAATAAGATTTCGTCTCAGTGCTCCCCGGCTCGAGGCGAGATAAAAAAACCATTCAAAATATAGGGTCGACCAGGCCGTTTTTTGTCACATATTCCATATGTAACATAACCCTATTTTTAAACGCCTGAAAAACGTACGAAACTGAGGCTGACGAAGGTTGACTTCGCGGCCCGACTCGCCATATAACTCAACCGAGCCACCCATCCGCATATGTCATTTTGAAGGAATGGTAGTACCCAGAAGCTTGGTACTATAAATACTGGTTACCAAAAAGGGAAGGATAATTATCATGTGCTCAGACCCGGACGCTCTGCTGTATTAAAATTTTTGAGGGGGGACCAATAATCCTAAACTATGGCCTACTCCCTAGAATCGGGAGAACATGTATTCCAACAGTTATTCGGTCTCTTTGTATGTTTCACCTTGATCAGTTTGCCGGACACACTGAGAAAGATCTCTTACATTTGAGGTATATCCTGGCAATGCAAACAGTTGCATGGATATTCTAGTGTACAGATTAAAATTTGTGTAAGCTACCCCACAATTATATTTGTTTCCCCGTAACCCTCCATACCCATTCACATTTTTTAATTACTGTATCTTTCAGTAGTACTCTGTGATATTCTATACAAACATTATAAAATGTAAAAAATGAGATATCATTTCTCCAAAAGTTGGTTTATGGAAACAAGTATTATTGTGGATGGCCTAACACTAGTTGTGTCACAGAGAGAACCCAGAATGGCAGGAAATGGTTAGCTTCATCGTATTAAGCTGCACATGTTATTGAAAGGGTCTTGTTTGGTGTCTTAAGAATGGAACTCTGTTATTGACAACATGTTGAGTATAAGGCAAAAATTGGGACATACTTGCATATGTTCTTACAAATTTCAATGATACTTATGTTACTGGTTCTTTTGTTACCTCCGTCGATCAGACGGAGGTCTAGGAGCGCAACGTGATATCTCCCGCCAAATAATTGTCATATGGGGAACCCACGACTCGTGTGATTTCCAATAGGGATTGCTATGGTTCCCGACGAAATTTTGAAAAGTTTCTGGACACAATTGAATGCTTACGTCACAAAAGGTGTGTATCCTTTGCAGTGCTTCCACCGGGTCTCTTAATTCTAGGGTACTAAATTCGCGCGTGTACTTATAGCTTCGCGCTGGTACAGATGGCCGGTATGCGACGAAGACAAACCTGCGCTTTCATAAAAAGTAAATTTTCACGAAAGAAAAACTCGCATTCCGGATAGTATAATTGGAAACTTCCACGAGAATCTCTGAATCGGCAAAAAGATAAAGGACGAGTGTCATTCACCAGGATGCGAGTCGGAAGTGAGAAGTCAAATTCAAAGTCAGAGGTCAAAAACGTAAAACTCCGAAGAACTCTCCCGGCTTTTTTTTTTTTTTTTTTTTTTGAGTTGGGGGTGGGGAGATAGCGACTGGAAAAATATATCTTCCCATGCTTCAATCGTTATCTGCGAATCCGATCAACAACCTAGCCGGATAATCTGTCAAAAATTATCCGTCGTCTGGGTAAGGTTGAAGGGTCATCGGAAGCTCGGACTGTGATACAGGCAAAAACTGTTGTTGTTGTAGTCTGGAAAAATAACTCTGCCTCACGAGGCGCTCTCTCGGCTTTTTCTTTTCCTTTTTTTGAAGATGGGGGGGGGGGGAGATAGCGACTGGAAAAATATATCTTCCCATGATACTTCAATCGTGATCTCATGAATTCCACGGAAAAAACGGACATTGCTAAACAGCCCTTTTTCGCATAAAATTCACTCCACATTCTGTCGTAGACCCTATATTAGCATGCTGTTTGTTCTACATGTATTCGCTTCCTATGATCTCCGGGAACACGCCAATAATAGAGAAGATGTGTTTTAATAGCGAAATATTTTTCCCGCAATTTTTGAACATGAAGAACTCGGGAAATTCTAAATTGTCAAAGAAGAAAAATTGCACTTTACTGAAAACTAAACTATTTTGAAACATCTGCAGAAAAGATATGCATGTGGCGGTAGCTGTATACAGTGTTTGGGGGAGTTCCGAATCACGGGGAGTTGCGGATCACTTTCTTAATTAATGCCTGATATTTCTTGAAGTAAAGTATCTGATTAAAACTTTTTAGGTTTATTGGAACGTCTGTTTCCGTGGACTGAAATGAATGTCAAACAACGGACCTGGATTGTTTCTTTTCCGGTCAATTCGGTAACGTAGTACTGTACAATAACAAATTGCCACAGATTCGAAAAACACGTGCGATTTTTCTAGTAGTGCATCTGCGCGAAATAAGGTGGGTTTAGGCGGTATATTCAGTATTTATTTAAATGACAGAATCTTGCTAAATGGCCAAACAAAATATCTAGTGATTTGCGATAAATGTTAACTGACCAGCATTGTAATATAATGGCGCTATAGAGATGTCAATTCCGAATCAACGAAATAAGCGCCGTTCATAACTTGAAATCGGTGAATAGGGGACCGTCTCACAACTAATACAACAGGTGTAAACCGACTTTAAGGAAGATTGGTCAATCCATGGCATTGTCAAAAAAAAAAAAAAAAATGAATCAATGACAATATCCTTGTAACCGGAACTATGTACGCGAATCATTCCAAACCTTGGTGAACAAATCATTTTTTCGATATTACATCATCATATTCAATAATTTCAGACATATCTACTCCAATATAGAAAGTTTTATATAAATAAAATTGTTCATCACTGAGCGAGGTTTCTACGAGTTCAATAACTGGATGTCCCTTTATTAACACTATCTGGTCTGGAAGATTTGGGGTGTATCGCAGGTGAGGGGTGGGGGGGGAGGGAGTCAACCCATATATTTTCGCTATCCATAGGGCTAGAGCGCTGCAACATAACACACAGTATCTTCTGTTCAAGCTCTACCTGAAAGAGTAACAAAGCTTAAGATGAACGCTATGATGACGTCGAGTAACGTCATCTCGTCAGCCATTTGTCGATTATTTTTTGGACCGATTTTTCGAAATTCTAATTTCCCGATTTTTCTTTCATAAACTACCAAATAAAGTAGAGAATAACTACTTTTGCCCAATAAAATACTTTCTAGTACTTTTAGGCCAGAAAAATTCGAAGAAATGGACAGAACTGGCTGGAAAAAAACGAATTTCTGAGATACCACACGGCCGCCTTTTGAATTTAGCCATGATCCTCTGCTCGGCCAAGTCCTAAAATGACTCCAATATGATAAGCTTTAAAGTCACGAAGTTCCCGCTTCCTCTGTTTTGTCGTTATGGAGCAGTACAGAAAAGTTCACTAGCCCGCCCTCCATGATTGTCAGACATCGTATCCTAAAATGTTCTAAAAAATAATTTAAATTGAGATTACAATGCAATTTTGTAGGCTCGCTCCAAGATAAATATACTTCAGAACATTTTCGACTCTAGATCTGCGTGTCATTTGTGCCTGGACTGCAACAGTTGAATATTCGCTCACAGGGCGGGGAGAATTAAGACAACATTGAAATCTTCTCCAGGGTTTCACTGGCCTATGGATGATTAGCAGATGGCCCCTCAAGCCTATAAAAATTCCATTCTCAGTGCCTGTAACGGCCGCTAGATGGCGTGATCCGCCACTCACCAAAATGATGCGCAATTGCCCGCGCTGGTGCACTGAAGCGGAGGTTATTTTCTCATCGATTGACAAGTCCGATTGAAGATTTCTTTACATACAATTATAGACGACAGATTTCCCTAGAATATAAGACCAGCAGTCGCTCTCACCTCGTAAAAGAACAAGCGCTAGCAGTCTGGATGTGAAAAGTGATTCGGAACTCCCCCAAACACTGTTTTAGCTCCATGGTAAAAATAAGAGGTCAGAGTTTTAATTTTCTAAGTAGAAGAGATAAATTCACTCTAGGAATACTTTTCTGAAGAAAATGTGTAATTAATAAAGCACTTTTACCGTAAGATTTAAAAAGCGCACTCGTGATTCCATCACGATTTTTTGTCGATTACGTCACGGACTAGATTTAACCCCTGGGATGATCCAGTCGCGTTTTTCTCACGATGAAAAAAATCTTATCATCCTTGGGTACTGTATGTTAGTAAGAGATGTCATATAAGAATAGTCAGATTGAAACAGAGCAGCAAAAAAATAGACAAGCAACACTAGTCAAGAGTCACGTCCGTTTCAGGTGATTCCGTCACGAACATTTCGAAGCATGATTTACTAAATGCTGGATCATCTGTAGATTTTTCATGGATCCGTAAACAGATGTCATATAGAATAGCAAACTAAACTTGAAACTACATGGGTATGACCACGGAACTTCCGAGTACATGACTTTGAATAAAGAAAAAGTCTTCCGAACGGTGATTCCGTCACGGTGGAATTCATGATCTGTGAATCCGATCAACAATCTAGCCAGACGATCTGTCAAAAATTATCCGTCGTCTGGGTAAGGTTGAAGGGTAATCGGAAGCTCGGACTGTGATACAGGCAAAAACTGTTGTTGTTGTAGTCTGGAAAAATAACTGGCATGCACTCTATGGAGAAGGGCCTCGTGAGGCACAAAGTGCAATTTTGTTGTTGTTGTTTATCTGCAAATCCGCTCATCTCGATGGGTATCTTTCACTGGTTCTCACAGTTGCCTGGCCTGTGTTATATTCGGTGTTCGAAGTCTACGTATAGTTTTTTTCAATAAATTATGGAAATTAATACAGATATTTTTTTAAATAGATTTTTTTATAAGTGTATTTCTCTTTCATCTTAGGCTCAATTAAAGTCATTCTCTAAAATGTGAAGCCGAGTTAATACAGTTTTTAATTATCTACCAAACCCTGTCCTCTATGACATAGAATAAAAGAGAAGTTGGGAATAGAACCGCTCAACACAGTCATTTCTAAACATCAAGTTGTACATAAGTATTTTTACTTACTCTGTACAAGCTGAGGGCATTTTTGTGGCTTTTGAAAATTTTGAGATTTTTGCGTGTCTGTCCATATTTAACTAAGCGACGTCCAAGCGAGCTAATGTACGCGCGTTATATTCATATCAAATATGGTGCGGCTTGTGTTCAGTGAGGCTTGGAATGTTTATACAATTAATTTTCGTCTCACTGTTACACAATGAAATTAAGTTTCAAATCATTTGATTCATCTCTTCGATGTAGATTGTTATGTTTCATTCGAGGAAATAATTTTAAAAGATACATATGACATTTTCTAACTTTACGGCTGGAGTTGTATCACAAAGAGCAAACGGCGTAAACATGCTTTCCCATCTCACCCACGCTCATATGGGTATCGGTCGTTCCTATTCGAGGACACACTAACTGATGACCTAGTTCAGAGCCAGTGATTTGCTCGCCCTCCACCCCATTGGATATCAGTTGATTCCTAAGGAAATAAACATTACACATGTAATGACCACCTGCCGAGTGATACATGTGTGAATCGGTCAGACATTTCCAAGGATGCCAAATTCTAACTTAAAACAACCATGCCGAATTTCATTGCTTCACTGAGAATAATTGGATCTAACTTTTACAAAGCCTGCAGCTCCCAATATCTCCTGGATCTAGAACACATAAATGAAGGGACCTAGTTTATCGGTGCTATGGCAAAAATATCATGTAGAATGGGATTGTGTGGATAATATCCTTGGAAGTTGAAGTCCTGCTGCATGCTTCACAAACATCATCAAAAGTGAAAATTATCTCCCTTGACCAGGTAAGGACTTGAATGTGTGTCTAAAATGATTTAGCTTCTAGAAACAGACTTCATTTCAAATTTTAATTCCAAAACTGCTACATGTACATGTATAAAATACATACAGAATGAACTGCATACATAATAACACAAAGAACAGGTATATGTATCTCATTACATTCTTATTCAAAGATCAATACCTGGGTAATATTACAACAATACCATGGTGTTATATATTGTTATGATTGACTTAACTTTAGCTGCTGAAGACATTTCTAATTTGAGATCAATGAACAATCATACTAGATTTCATAACTTCATTTATTTTCACAATAAGCAACATAATCGAGATTAGCAAGTGAAGTTTTAAAACATAATATAATAAACAGCATGGGTCTCCTTCAGTTTATTGTAGACAAAAATACCCATGAATATATGTTACCATGATTCAGTCATAATATTACCTGTAATATATTGATGTCGACAAGGAATAAACATAATTATTTGATAGTATTACTAATTGTATGTTGTTTATGATTAACATGAACTTTTTATTTGCTGCGTGGAATTCAGTCATTTGTTCCATAGGGGCAATATTCTCATCAGTCATCATCATTCAATGTGAATGTGATACATGTACAAGTCCATGGTAATTGATACAGTAAGGTGAAGGCGAAGGTGACCTGTAACACCAGTATACAAAATTATACCGAGCGCATTGAATCCTCATCATATGATGTTGAGAAAGATCAGAACGAAGTGTCGGTAAAATCAGGTGTGTTTTGAAGAGCATTCTCTCATCAATGATGATGCTATACTGTACACATACAAAATATGAAGTGTTGATGTGTTGGGCCTATAGCACAAAATCACAAGCAAGTTGGTACAACAACTAGGCACACGGTGTCTCATTTCTGCCGCTAACGTGTCGATTTGGGTGAGGGGATCCTCTCAGGGGGAGGTGGGGGTGGGATGGGGCCTAATGTCTCAAGCACTTTTCCAGGTTTTTCATCAATATACTCTATTCCATACCCCAATATTTCAAGCACGTCAAATCAAACAAAAATTATTTGCTGGGAATGTGACTTTCACATCCCTGTCTGGACATGCTAGTGAGGAACCCTCAATCCCAGATTAATTACCATTGATGAAGCTAACGTCCAACAAATGCAAAATTGAGCTTGGCATCCGGCCGTATGTTATTCAGTGATGTATTACGCTACGGACCCTGTTGCCTCGACGGAGGTCTTTGCGCTCATCCAGCGCTTGTTGATCGTAGAAGCCAAATTTGTCTCTATACGACCTCACTTGACATTGTATAATAAGGGGACAAGCAATACAATGGAGCTCCCGATCACTGCCATTCTATCCATGGTAAACCCGAATAAGTTAATGCTGGGATATTTTTCAGAGCTGTAAGTATTATCAGTAGTTTTATTATCTTATTTGGGCAATAACACTTATTATTTCAACTAATAAGGTTGCTATAGCAATAAGGTTTTTTCCCAATTTCGAAAAAGGTTTCCAATTTATGCTATAACACTAGTGATACTGTTAATACCACAGTAATATACATCATGTAGTCTGACAGATGGACTTGAATAGATGATCCAGAGTTTGTAGAGACTATAGTAACAAATATCTGATTCACCATCAAAATGGTACATTAACATGTTATTAGCTGTACAGTAGAAATATTTGCCTTTGTTATGTTATAGAACATGTAGACATGTATATTTTAGCAAATATTACATGAAAATATGCCAGATATGATCAGTTCAAAATAATGGTACGGCAGAATGAAAACTCCACAGTCGCTACTCAGCTGAACTCATGGGTCACTGAACAGACAGTTGCTTTCCCAATATGCCTTGGTCCCTGTAGCTGTACATAATTAATTTTGTTATCAGATCAAAATATTGACAGAGGACCAAGAGGATATTCATAGAGTATAACCTTACATGTATGTGCTGAATGAGCCTAATTAATAACATATTACAGATTAATGGGTAGCAAAGGAATATAAAACATCAAACATGACTCTACATGACATGTGTTCGTGTAGTATATAATATACATGTATAGTTACTTTTGGGATGTTTCCAATATGGTATGTTGGATATCACTTACAAAAGAAATATTGAAATGTCACTGAAGATTGAATGTATAATTGCTAAGCATTATCTTTGAAGATTTACAACTCAACTGAATCAATTGTGAAGTCATGGATATAATCTGTCTTTTTTTGGTAATTTCTGAAATCCACATTAGTACACCAAGGCACATTGCTAGTACACCATGGTACATCCCTAGTACAACATTGCTAGTACATCACCATGGTGTACTAGAGACCATGGTGTACTAGGGATGAACCTTGATGTACTTTGGACCATGGTGTTCTTCAGATTTACTATGGTGTACTAGGGATGTACCAAGGTGTAGTGACAATAGTGTGCCAGGGACATTGGTGTACCAGAGATGGTACCGAGGTGTACTAGGGACATTGATGTACCAGGGATGGTACCATAATGTACTAGGGATGTACCATGGTGTACTAGGAATGTACCATGTTGTACTAAGAACAATTACTTGGGACCATGGTATACTAGGGATGTACCATGGTGTACTAGGAATGTACCATGTTGTACTAGGAACAATTACTTGGGACCATGGTGTACTAGGGACAAATGTGAACAAGGGTTGGATGATGGAAATATTGGGAAAAGCTGGATACAATGCAAGAGCTGAGTCAACTAGAGGTTCCACTTTGACCCTTGGGTTGCCGCTCCGGCATGAAGCCTATGCTGGTTGTTTTTTGAGCAAAACCACACGTCTCCCCCAACCTCCCACCTTGCCTTGAGTGGGCACATTATTTAAGGGAAAATGCTATAAAATGAATGTAGCAATAAGTATCCTAAACAAAGCTGAGCATCTAAAAATATTAATTGCTAAGAGGCGGTTTTCATTGTTGCAGTAGCCCAGTGAGGAGTCGGGATTTATGTAGCAATGAGTGGATTTCCGACACCTACAACGTGCAACCAATATGAAATACATGTAATTGTGAAGCATCAATTATTTCGAAAATGATCACAATATTGGAAAGATGCAAAACATACAAGAGGCACACCTATAATATACATGCTGTACTGTATAGAAGTTTCATGCATCTGCCTTCAGTAGTTTCCAAGATATGGAGTAAACAAAAATTGGACAGACAGACAGACAAGCACATTTTGCACGGACCCACGTGAGCACTAGCTCATACCAAAACCTAACAAACAGCCAGAGCATGCTAAGTCCTCCGCCGAAATGGCAGCAATATTTTTTAGCATTGTTGGTCTCGGGGGATATGCATGAGGGAGGCAACTGCTACTTCATAGGCGTTGGATGCGGAAGGGTCTTTCCGCCTTCCCAAGTTTTAAAATCAACTCAGAACTGTTGACTGAACGGTTTTTTGCTTCTGTAATATAGTTTCCATGCAGTGAAGCATGGAAATTATGTAACCGAGAAGCGACCCCAAGTGACATCTCAAGGCATATTATCTGCAAACCAAATTTGACGAGAAGCTGAATGCATCCTTAACCTATTGTCTGGAAACCAAATTTTAAATTTGCCACCAGGTGTCGCCACCTGTAGGTGCAAGTGGGCGAAATGCCATGGTGTATCAGCATACGAACTTTGGGAAGAATCTGAAAAGGGGTTATTGCTCGGAAACCAAATTTAGATTTGTATGCACAAGTGTGCGAAACACAATACCAAGTGACATCTTATGGAATATGAATACCAAATTTGAGAAGAATCCGATGAGCAGTTATCAAATTATTGCCAGAAACAAATTTCAGATTTTTCCACCAGGTGTCGCCACCAGTACGCAGAACCAGGTGAAATACAATCCCAAGGGACATATCATGGCATGGTATCTGCATACCAATTTGGACAAAAATCTGATGAGCGAAATCAAATTTAGATTTGACACGAGGTGATGCTACCTGTAAGCACAAGTGGGCGAAACGCAATCCCAAGCGACATCATATGTCATGCTATATTCATACCAGATTTAAGAAGAATCTGACGACCGGTTCTCAAGTTATTATCCGGAAACAAATCGGGTATTTCGCCACCAGGTGGCACCACCTGTACGTAAAAGTGAGCGAAAGGCAATCCAGCGCAACATCTTCTGGCATGATACATGCATGCTAAATTTGAGGAGATTCCGATGAGCAGTTCTCAAGTTAATGGCTGAAAACAAGTTTTGATTTTAACACCTGGTGGCGCCACCTATAGGCGCAAGTGGGCGAAATGCAATCTCAAGCGACATCTTAGGTCATGGTATTACCCGGAGACAAATTTGGGATTTTGCCACCAGGTGGCGCCACCTGTAAGTGCAAGTGAGCGAAGGCAATTTCATGCAACATCTCCTGGCATGGTACATGCATGCTAGATTTGAGAAGAATCCGATGAGCATGCAGTTCTCAAGTTATTGGCCAAAAACAAATTTCAGATTTTGTCATCAGGTGGCGTCACTTTCTGAGCAGAAGTGGATAACGCAATCCCAAGCAACATCTCATGGCAAGGTACAATGTATATGCATGCCTGATTTGGGAAGAATTTGATGAGCAGTTCTCAAGTTATTGCCCGGAAACCAAATTTCGAGCAACATTTCAAAGCGTTTCAAAGTTATTGCTTGCAGCACAAAAGAACGGAAAGAACCCTAGTGGTGCCCCCTACAGGCAGATCTTTCTGAAACGCAATACCAATCAACATCTTGTCACAAGGAATGCCAAATATTGAAGAAACTAGATACAGTCGATCGAATACGATTGGAGGCATGCCTTTTGCATCTTTAGTAAAGGAAACATTCATTATTTGAGAAGAAAGTAAAAACGTAACACTTAGGGAAAACATCATTAATATGGCCCCATAAGATGCCTTGAGGGTAGGTACCCACATACCAAATTTAAAAGAATCCATTAAGGTCCAACAGTTACTGTCCGGAAATGCAATTTTACCTTGGCCCTCAGGTAGCGCCATGTGTAGGGAGATAGGCATAAAAAATAATCCCAACCGAGATCTTGAGGCAAGATTCCTTGACATTGGAAATAGAAAATGTTAACTTGGCCTACAGGTGGCGCCACCTATGAACAGATCGACAAGAAAAACAATACCAAGTGAAACCTTCAGGTAAGGTACATGTATACCAAACTTGGAAAGAATTCATTCAAGTATTAAAAAGTTATTGTCCGGAAACATAATTTTAAATTTGGTGGCACCACCTATATGTGGATCGGCATGAAAAACAATGCCAAACGAGAAATTCAGTCGAGGTACCTACATACGGAAGCGTATTAGTGCCAGTGTGAAAAAAAAAAATCCGAGATTTATCTCCTAATTAGGACTTATTATCTCCTAATTAGGAGAAAATTATCTCCTAATTAGGACATATTATCTCCTAATTAGGACTTATTATCTCCTAATTAGGAGATAATAAGTCCTAATTAGGAGATAATTTTCTCCTAATTAGGAGATATTATGTCCTAATTAGGAGATAAATCTCGGATTTTTTTTTTCACACTGGCACTAATACGCTTCCGTACCTACACACCAATCGGTACAGGTTTTCAAAAGTTATTGTCTGGAAACACTTAACTTGAAAAACATTCTCAAGCCAGATCTTAGGCAAGGTACCACCACACCAAATTTGGAAAGAATCCTTAAGGTTTTCAAAAGTTATTGTCTGGAGATGCAATTTTAACTTGGATCGAGGTGGCGCCACCCAGTAGCTGATTGGCACGAAAAACAATTCCAAGCAAGATCTAAAGACAAGGGACATATTTACCAAATACAAAAACATGGGTCTGTGCCTGATAAATTGAAAACTTTTGGGGTTGCAATTATCCCAATATTGCAGACAACAAAAAATTTCATCTTCTGCCAAGATATATTGGAGATATATATGCTCAGACACAATATATGAGGGTCGGGCGATGGCAAATTTGGGAGATAGAGGGTGCAGCTCGGCGCCCTGGGGATGGGGACATGCTCTTCTTAAGGGTAGTGGTAGGTGTGCTGACATGAATCCATAGAACGCTACTGTACATGAAACAACCACCCTGACAACTGCATGCCATCATGTCAGTCCGAAAAACCACAAGGTGGAATTCAATTCAAGAAATTGATCATATGCACAGTGTGCACCCAAACTTTAGGAACTCAGTTGTAATTAATATAGTAAGTTACACGTATGGACACAAATGGTTCCCGCAGAAGCTTTAGGGTAAATCATATGATGTGAGATACAATTATTTTTTGATAGCAAAATTGAAGGAAATGTTGTCCTTCATATAAGATGACACGAAATTATACTTCTGAAATAAAATGTGGTTCATGTAAAAGCTTTAGGGTAAATCATATGATGTGGAATAGAATGATTTCATAGCAAAATTGAAGGAAATGTTGTCCTTCATTTAAAGCGACATGAAATTCAAAACTAACGGCGAGAAGCGGAAGAAAGAAGAAAAAATGACAAACGCATTTAGGGATGCCTAATTATTAGACAAAGCATTTGGAAGTTATCGCTTGTGAAGAATTTGAATGGAAAGCACGGACAGGCACAGAAGATTGGAACAAGACCCAGTGGCGCCACCTTCAGGTGGATCTTGCTGAAACGCAATACCAACCCATGTCTGGTCACAAGGAGTGTATATGCTAAATTTCGAAGGAATCCGACAACGATTTTGGAAGTTATCGCCTGTGAAGAATTTGAACAGACATCCACAGACACAAAGAGAGCAAGACCCATTTTAACTGAAACGGACACGAAGAAGCGAAACTCAGTGGCGCCACCTTCAGGCAAATGTTACTGAAATCCAGTACGCAATCGCGTCTTCTCACAAGGAATGCGTATGCCAAATTTCGGAAGAATCCAAGAAAGCGTTTGGAAGTTACCGCTTGTATTAACTGACATCCACGGACACAAAGAAGCAAGATCCATTTTGACCCAGTGGCGCCACCTTCAAGCAGATGTTGCTGAAATGCGATACCGACTGGCGTCTTGTCGCAAGGAATGCGTATGCCGAATTTCTGAAGAATCCAACAAAGCGTTAGGAAGTAATCATTCGAACAGACATGCACGGACATGCACGGACACATAGAAGCAAGAACCATTTTAAAGTAAAGGGGGACAATTAGATCACAAGGCCATTTCAATGAAGCTTCCATCCACATATCTTGTAGACAATAGGCCCCGTGGCACTTCCGGTGCACACCGCAGATCATGGTAAGAATAGGCCCCAAACCAGTGAGAAACACCATTAGCCATGCCAGTGTGCAGTCACGAATTCATGTCATCCATGTAAGTTGTTCAAATAGTGCTATGGCAAATAAGAAAGTTATGTAGCATATATTTACGATGAAGGGACATAACTCCATACGAATCATCCGAATAAAGATTTTTCACTTAAGCACGGATAGAGAGTCTGACTGAAATCGCTATATGGGATTCCAACAGGATCAGCCTCATTATCTAGGGCTGCCTTAGCCATTATATCAGCCTCAGTATTAACTTTGATGCCAAGGTGACTAGGCAACCAACAAAACACAATATCAATCTGCTGATCAAATCTACAGTCATATATTTGTAGAATATTCAAGATGGCGGGATGAGTTGAAGTTCCACTTTTAATCGCTTGAAGGCATGACAGTGAATCTGAGAATATGGCATATTTTTTTCCTTTCAGTGGACCATATACCTTCCAAAGCCGACACCATAGTTTTTGCTTCGCAATGAATATCGAACTTTTACCCGATAGTCGACAGAATTTAGTATTGGAACTAAAGATAGTAGCACATGCTACACTCTAACCATCTTTAGAACCATCTGTGTAAATAGCCTGATGCGATCTGTATTTTTCTCTCAGCTGACCAAATTCTTGTGTATAAACGAGCTGGCTCGTGTTTGCCTTTTTACATTTCGTTAGTGTAATATCTACTTCTGGTTTACCTAACTGCCATGGTGGAATTGGTAAGAACTTGTTACGTAAACATGTAATATTAGCTATAGGCTGTAATTGGACATTGATAATCGCAACAGAATGGCTAAACACAATTATGTGTGTATGATACTGGAACTAATTATTTTTCTTAACCCTGGCAATATTACCATGAATTCCACGGAAACAGAGCCACGGACACGTAAAAACTAAAACAAACTTTGAAGAAAAAGCTTTAATGTCTCAAAAACTAAAATATCCAAATCGTTGAAATTGATTATAGTTATGAATATTTATTATGAATGATGTCGTGCGCGCGCATTGGAAGTCCGCCGGAAGTTTTAGTTTGTTGTGGCGCGCTCGACTTGCAGATGTCTGCATTTCCGACGGTTTCTTGGTATGTGCTTAAGAATATGTTAACCGGAAGACTATACTGTGAAGTCATGTGGCTCTGTCAGTATGTCGGCACCTCTTCACGCTTCCCTTACATGTGTTATAATTTTTACCTGAATATGGCGAGATTCTGCTGGTGGACGTTTCGTCCCCGAGGCCCGCCCCCTGTACAGACCTTTTGGTCTTTGATATATGTTGACATTTGTGAGAAGTTGATGCTGGGTCGACATCGGGCCTTACAGACGTCTTTTGTGTTAAATGCCGTCATCTTCATCTGGCGACGACACAGCTCACCAATCCCCAGTGTACGAGTTGTCGCAGCGAAACAGCTCACCAATTAACAATAAACGAGTTGTCAGAGCATTTCCATCATAGCTCTCTAAATTTGTATCTAATACCGCTTATGCCGGTGCTAGGGGCCGTGTGGTCATATCTTCCAAGTTGCCACATGAACAGGTACAATAAAAGCGTACCTGATATACAACACATGTCACGAATTGTTAGATTCTTGGTATGTGCTTTAGAATAGGTTAACCGGAAGACTATACTGTGAAGTCATGTGGCTCTGTCAGTATGTCGGCACCTCTTCCCACTTCCCTTATACGTGTTGTAATTAATCCACAGCCATCCTCATCAAGGTAAGCAATCAACTATGTGAATTATGCATATATTTGAACCTTAGACGCGTCTCTTTAGGTAAATATGAACATTCTGTATGATTTTTTAGGATGATCTTGTCGACTTACACTCAAAAGTTCCTCGTGATCAAGAAACAACACGCTTGCGGATTCGGTGATTCCATCACGAAAAGTAGGAATTTTCGATTTAATTTCTTTACCGCGTATTTTGATTGCAAATCCTTTCAGTACCAAAGTTAGAGTTAGATTGTTCGGCTAATAACAATAATATTTGCTCTATGATAACTTTTATTTTGTCAAAATGAGCGTGACGGAAACACCAAAATCGTGACGGATTAATTGCTTTTCAAGTGATTCCATCACGGATGAACTGTATCTTTCATAGACGCGTTTAGATATAGCACTAGTTTTACCTATAAGTTGTAAAAAGTGTCTATATACTTTAAAGGCGGTACAACCTCAAAGGAAACAAGTGTGTACTGGGTAAAAAGAAGCAATTTAATTGTAACAGATTACGTGGAATATTTGTATAACAAAAACATAAAACCATATAAACCAACACCATTTCTGGGGGGTTTTTCAGAATGCCTAAAACTCCTGCAGAACGACAGCGAGAAAGACGGACCCGTATACGAAGTAATCTTGAAACACTTGAGCTCCACAGAAAGGAAGATAGACTGAGAAATCATGTGAAGAGGTTGGACATGTCACCAAATGAGATAACAACCCTGCGCCACAAAACAAAACTGAGTACAAGGGTTTGGCGTGACTTCACCCATTTCTATTGAATATCACACCCTATATCAGTCGTTCGGGAAGGCTAAGAGTAGGGTAGAAAGTCTCTGCCACACCGTCCACATAAACGCTTAGCAGTTGTTGAATGACTTGCTTCGCGATATTTATCCGTGAAGTTCAAATCCATCCACACTCCACGTAACTTGCAGGACTTGGATGTTGCAGCAAAGAAGACGGTTAGGGAGTATTACGAAAGTGATTCAATTTCGCGAATGGCTCCGGGCAAGGCTGATGTCATAACCCTGAGAGATCAGAACGGGCTCAAAATCAAACACCAAAAGCGGCACATGGCAATGACCGTATCTGAAGCGTTTCAGCTGTGCAAAACAGTGAACCCTGGCTATGAAGTTCATCAATCTTCTTTTGCTGCTCTTCGCCCAAAGGTTGTCCTCTTAAGCTCACAGATGCCAAACAATGTGTGTGGTTGCAAGTACCACAACAATGCCATCCTTCTACTGGAAAGTCTCCACAAGAAATGTCCTTCCATACCACTGTACTTAAGGCAAGGTTTCTTGTCATTATGTGTGTGTGATATCTTGTCAGAAAAGTGTATGTCAGATCAATATCAATATTGCTCCGATGGCAAAACGTTCGACACCAACTTTACAGATCATGTTGTATAATTGGCAGATACATGTAGATGGTACTAGTGGGTAGAAGAGGATTCGTGGTGAAGGGGATAGAGGAAAGTTCTGTTGAAAACGCTCTCACCAAACTCCGAAATTTGCTTCCAAAGTTTTTGTGGAACGTGTTCATAAAAAACAAACAGTCAGAATCGTATGAAAATGACAAGACCCAGGCTCAAGATCCAGAAAGCATCACCTGTATGCTGCAAATGGATTTTGCTGAGAGCTACACTACAACGTTTCAAGATGAAATCCAGTCAGCCCACTGGAGACAGAGACAAATCACGATATTCACGGTCATGGTGTGGGCCAGGGGTGTGGTGGATTCCTCTAACATTGTGTCCGATGTAAAGGATCATGAAAAAGAGCAGTGTCAACATATACCTGTATGGTATTGGAGCATATCAAACGAAACCTGCCATTCGTGCAAACTCTTCATATTTGAACAGATAGACCTAGCAGCCAGTTCAAAAACCGGTACATCTTTTCCTTGATAGAAATAATATGAAACGTCACTTGGAACTATTCAGCAACAAGTCACAGGAAGCGACCCAACGACGCACTTGGTGGCAATGCCAAGCGCATGGTCCATCGACGAGTTCTTACGAGACAGTTGTCACTAATGCAGAGTCATTTGCCGATACTGTAGAATCAGCAACGGAAGCTATCCATATTGTGCGTTGTACACAAGAGATATAGATGCCCAATGTGCTCTCTTAAAGCTCGACGAAATCTGGTCCTTCACACCTGTAGTTCCTGGTACTGTGAACGCCCACCATGTAACCACCTATGGAGATGGCAAAATCATCCCTAGTTTTTACAAGGCGGTCAACACGCGTAAAATTCGTCTCTTAAGGAAACAAGCAGACGTCGTGAATCAAATTACAAGCGTCCACCTACTTTGACGGAGGAAGATGAAGCCGCACCGTCATCTGGTGAATCCGGTGATATGCCATTAAGGAAACAAACAGACGTCGTGGATCAAACACCTACTTTGACGGAGAAAGATGAAGCCGCATCGTCATCTGGTGAATCCGATGATATGCCATTAAGGAAACAAACAGACGTCGTGGATCAAACACCTACTTTGACGGAGAAAGATGAATCCGCATCGTCATCTGGTGAATCCGATGATATGCCATTAAGGAAACAAACAGACGTCGTGGATCAAACACCTACTTTGACGGAGAAAGATGAAGCCGCATCGTCATCTGGTGAATCCGATGATATGCCATTAAGGAAACAAACAGACGTCGTGGATCAAACACCTACTTTGACGGAGGAAGATGAAGCCGCACCGTCATCTGGTGAATCCGGTGATATGCCATTAAGGAAACAAACAGACGTCGTGGATCAAACACCTACTTTGACGGAGAAAGATGAAGCCGCATCGTCATCTGGTGAATCCGATGATATGCCATTAAGGAAACAAACAGACGTCGTGGATCAAACACCTACTTTGACGGAGAAAGATGAATCCGCATCGTCATCTGGTGAATCCGATGATATGCCATTAAGGAAACAAACAGACGTCGTGGATCAAACACCTACTTTGACGGAGAAAGATGAAGCCGCATCGTCATCTGGTGAATCCGATGATATGCCATTAAGGAAACAAACAGACGTCGTGGATCAAACACCTACTTTGACGGAGGAAGATGAAGCCGCACCGTCATCTGGTGAATCCGATGATATGCCATTAAGGAAACAAACAGACGTCGTGGATCAAACACCTACTTTGACGGAGAAAGATGAAGCCGCATCGTCATCTGGTGAATCCGATGATATGCCATTAAGGAAACAAACAAACGTTGTGGATCAAACACCTACAGTGCAGATCAGCTTAATCTTCCAATTAGTGAACAGGGTTTACGCACTGATGGCGCGCCAACGTGCTGGCCTAATCACCAAGACTTATTACACCCCCCCATGATGTGACCCTTGCCGCCACGCGCCGGTAGAATATAGTCCGGTCAAACCACTGAACCATTGTAAGCATGTCGGCGGTAAACAAAGGCTCCCCGTTGGGGCGTTTGCCGGATTGCGCGCTAACAGCGGTCACCGCTTAAAACTGAATTGTTTTCAAAGAGTTCCCCTCTGGCGGTGTACGGCAAGAACACAATCTATTCTACAGTTTAAATTACTGGCTAAGTAATTAAAAATATATATAGAAGATTTGACTTCTTCAATAAGAATGCTGTAAATGATTATCTATCATTTTTTGTTTGCGCTCCAAGGAAACTCGGTCGTCTTGTGAACATTCGGTTGAGATTACGAATAATCTTCATTAACAAAAAGTTCCGCCAAAGATAGCTTAAAGTATAGAAATAGGAGAGAATACAAGTTGGGCTATATTTTTTTTTAAATATTATATTCAGTTGTGAATTTTAATCGAAGTATGCCTAAATATATTATCAGAATTCATAAAACGTTGGTGTGTGCAAATTGCGAAGGCCGCCTCCTCTTTCAGAACGGCCAGTAAAACGGTTGAACGTAACATTTCAAATGAATACAGCTTCGTATAAATTCAGACACACGGGCGAGTCGAGGTCATAATCGGGGCAACATGCAGTGTTCGGTCAGACTAGTTGTTTCTTTGGCTTGTCTTGTTACAACCGCCTAACCAAAATATACACAGAAATTCAAAAGATCAATTAGCCTCTTACAGAGAATGACAAATACTTGTATATGCTCTTTATTCGTTGCCGCCCGACTGTTAAAGGTTGCACACGAAACTTCCGATGAGGAAATAAGAATTAACAAGTATTTATGGCCCACACATCGTTCCAACTAAATAACAAAAAAGAAACAATAACAGAGATTTCTACCTAAACAATAAGTTAATGCCATTTCATTTCTTTTCAAATGAGACACAGACGTGCATTTTGTTGGACGAAAGCGGGATATCGCTTTACCCTGTCAGAGAGAGAATGCACTGTTATGTTTATATTATCCACTTGTTTAGGCCAAACTTAACGAGATGATTAACCTTTACAGTGTTGTTTTCTTGCTGACAATATAACATCCGTTATTCTGTTCGACAGGAAGTATGCCTGATGTTATTTAATAGGTACATTGTATGAATTACATGCAGACATTCGTGCCGATTAACGCCACGTGGACTCCCAACTGATTTTCTTGAGCTCGCTAACAAAGACCTCGCTAGACCTCGCTAGCGGGCTCTTCCCGCAGCTCGCTTCCAGCCATTGTCTGACCGTGCTGATAGCGCGCGGCCTGTGTTCAATCATGTCGACGGACTACATTCAACAGAGTTAGAACAATGGCCAGGCGATAATCATGGGCATTGGCGCACTATACCTTTGTGTTGGCACGCTTCGTTTGCGTGCCATTGGTGCGCCAAAATTAACCTTTCAGCTGATCTGCACTGTACTTTGACGGAGGAATTCGCTGAAAATCGGAGAAATCACTATTACAATGAAGACTTAGACTTAGAAATTTAGAATGAGTTATATTTCTTTTTAAGGTCACGCCTAATAGAAAGTGTCAGATCAGACATTCAATTTCAGCCGTCGTCCATGAAAGAATTTCCGCGTCAATTATCGAAAGACCTATTCCGTACGACAGCACCAATTCCAAACGTGTATGAAATAAACGTAATAGTTCCCTACAAGAGAGAATCGACAGTTCTCAATGATGCCAGCAAGACATGATGAAGTTCTTTACATAAAATACTAATCGCTGACCATTATTTTCACGTCACGCTTTGATTATGGTTGTTCATCCGAACACCATGACTATGAAATTCACGTAACATTCACACAGCCCGCAGCCCCAGGTCAAACGAATCCACACCAAGTTACGAAACATAGCGCCATAGACCCTGCATGCTACGACAGTACTTTTTTAACTACCGGCGGTCTGATAATCATCTATGCAATATATTTGGTGACACCAAGATAATCCTCGTGTCATTCTGAATGTAAGTATGATACTTCTTTAAACAAAGTGTAAATTAACGATTATAATTGAAGAAACATAGATTCTGAGCAAATTCAATAAAAAATACACACTACTGAAATATAGTTCTAAAATAGTATAAATTGGAGCGATATGCAAGAGTATGGAAAGTCTATACTACAAGGTACACTATGTTAGATATGAACATTAAATTATAATTTTGTCTTCATATATCAACATCATAGTCACGATCAAGAGAAATTCGCGTCCGTCTGACATGGAGAATATTCCAAAATAGTACAAAGTTTTTCTGTGATAGGTTGTCTGGAAAAAATTGTATTGACCGGGAAGTTCACTGTATAGAACAAGGTTTACCAGTTTGGTTTTTCTAATCATTCTCCCACTGCCCATTGTCAGTTGTGTGACTCACCATGTGATTGGTCTTGCATGGAGCTGTATATTTAATTTGGGTGCGATCCTATGTTAAACTGATGTGAACTTCTCTTAAATGTTACAGCTATACATCTCAATCTTTATTGTAATATCCAACTTGCTGTTCATTGCATCATTGACTTTGTAGTATTGTTAGGACTGTATTTCAATTTGTCTTTTTTTATTTATTTCTGCTGACAGCAGATTTTTATAAAGGTTTAGACATGAGCTTAAGATTTTTCGTCGTGTACGAATTTAGCTGTCACAATTAGCTGTCACAATCTACAGACATAGGAACCCACCTTCTTTAGACGAAACTGCAGATGTGTATCAAGTCACAACGTATACAGCCTGGTGCAACCCGAAGTACTAAAAAGCACCATTCAGCCACTAAAATGACAATAGCAGTGGGAAGAATGCATGAAAAAGGTAACTGGTCAAGCTTGTTCTGCCCAGAGAGAGAACTGTTCAATCATTACCGTTCATTTTCATATAATCTGTCCCAGCCTTTAGAATATCGTCTATTTCGGACTGACACGAAGTTCTCTTGATTGGGAGAATTATATTGATCAATGGTAAAAATAGTTCTTCCTAATTTTCAATTTTAGCAAAGTCCTTAATGTAGCAAATATTTTACAGAATGTTTAACTATATTTCAACTGTGTGTGTTTCTTCCTTATTGACTTCTGCTGACAGTGCTGAGAAGCTTTTTGTCTGTATAGCCCTAATTATACTTTCCAATTTACACTGTTCCAACAAATACTTATCTGCATTCTACGGAATCATAGAAGGGACATGGGATTTTTTTTTTCAAAATTATCTCGGACCCCGGACCGAGATAATTGTTTAATGAGAAAAGCAGAATTATTTCGGACCCAGAGATAATTATCTCGGATCCCGAGATAATCGTCCAATAAGACTACAGAACTCTCTCGGACCCCGAGATAATTATCTCGTACCCCGAGATAATCCTCCAATGAGAATGCAGAACTATCTCGGACCCCGAGATAATGTTTAAAAAAAGCCCATGTCCCTTCTAATCTTCAGTAGCATTCAGTATACTAGGAGGAATATACTGGTACATGGTATTCGTCACCACATATATTGTAGACAGTATTTTATCTGTATTTTTTTTAGAAGACAAGTGTTGACAAGTGTTTCACCTAATAAAAATATAGGTAGAATGCGAAGTATCTGATCCCGGGGTCTCCCGAATTATAAGATGCAATAATCCCGTACACGACTGCGAGCATTGAATGCAGCGCCTTTGAACATACACAACCAGTCTCTCTAGACATTACTGTCTCCAAGCGTGCTGACCGACTCGGGCATCTGGAATCCAACAAACTGAAAGGTTCGCCAACCGACCTCATGGAACGCCGACCTGTATGGCTTGACGATGCTGATCAAGAAGCCCGGTCCTCAATAACACAACCCGCAGAATTTAGGTTGGTTGGTTGTTTGAAGTTTAACGTCGCACCTAACCTTATTGGTCACACGGCGACGATGACCCAAACAAACATACCCCAGCAAAACCCCAACCCTAACAAAAAACCTAACCAAAACTACAAACAAATTTGAATTTCGAATTTTGAAAATTAGGCTCTACAGACAGTGATCATGATGGATCGTCAGAGAACCTAATTTGTTTGGCACTTTAATCTTTCCTGTGCCAGAACATAGTACAAACCATGCTGCCCTGAGCTGGAGGGCGCAGCAGGCATATCTTACTACCGTTTTATCAACCATACGCGTCTCTGTTTGTTTGTTTGTCCGATCAGGACACAAATTGGATTGGAAAAACTGACTAGAAATCAAAAGTCCAATGTGTGAATCCTACCTGTCGTCATCGAAATGGACTAAGGATCGCAGAAAGAGACAAAAGGAGCATTCAACGCCCACTGGAAACATGAAAATCGTCCAGTCTGCAAGACAATATTTTTCGTCAAAAAGTCGTGAAGTTTATCGGGATAGCTGTGGGGTCATTCGAAATTGCTCGAAATTAAACAGAAATAAACAATGGCATCAAACATCGATTGGGCGGCAAATTTCTTTGGGCGGGGTGGTGTATAGAAATAGCAAGCAACAGATCCGACATTCAATAGTCAGCCGTCGTCCATAAAAGAATATCCACGTCAATAATGGAAAGACCTATTCTATACGACAGTAAGCACCAATTCCAAATATATAAGATAAAAATAATAAATTATACGCAACATAAAAAAGGCGGTGGAAAACGGTGCCGGCGCACTGACAAGACGTCATATGAACCCACAGGCAATTATTCTGATTGCATATTTCTGAAAACATCACAAGAACCAACAGTAATCTCTATGATGGCTTGTATCCCAGTCACGCTTTTATTATAGCGGTTCATGCATGACAGTAGTAGGGAAAGGGCATTTAACACCCCATTGACCTCAAAAATTTGCATATGACCTCTGTGACGTCACAGCGACAGCCAATCAGAAGCGAGTATTTTGAGAGAGGTCAAAATGGCGGCGTGTGTGTGTGTGGTCAAAATGGCGGCGTATGTGTGTGTGGTCAAAATGGCGGCGTGTGTGTGTGGTCAAATTGGCGGCGTGTGTGTGTGGTCAAAATGGCGGCGTGTGTGTGTGGTTAAAATGGCGGCGTGTGTGTGTGTGGTCAAAATGGCGGCGTGTGTGTGTGGTCAAAATGGCGGCGTGTGTGTGTGGTCAAAATGGCGGCGTGTGTGTGTGGTCAAAATGGCGGCGTGTGTGTGTGGTCAAAATGGCGGCGTGTGTGTGTGTGGTCAAAATGGCGGACTGTAGAAAAACGCATAAAAGGAGGCGATTTTTAGGGGTGGGGTGTATTCATTGCACTACCTGCCTGACTGACCTGACCAGCCTGACCTGCCTGCCTGCTTCACCTCTTGCCTGCCTCATCTCTAGCCTGCCTGCCCTGCCTGCCTACCAGCTTGTATGAGACGTGGAGAGAAAGCATGAGACGTGGAGAAGACTTTCCCTGGGACCCAGCAGCACCTCCGGTTGAAGTTTTACCCCAAGACGAGCGAGTCAGTGACATTTATCGACGTCACTGGGCTACCATACGCCATTGTTTTCACCGTGACCGTCGTCTAACTTTCGACTGCACGACCTCACGTATCTGTCTATCTATGCCGAGAACATTTTCACAGATCAGGTGACAGCGTTCAAGTTGAATATGACATTCGGGTACATTTTACGGCACAAGGAGACGGACCAGGTGCGGTATTATTATCCCAGCAATAATACCTTTGTGTTTGACCAGCCGTTCACGGTGACGGATGCGATTTCTCTGGAGCCACTCATCGACCAACTCACTACGTTGGATCCATTGGAATGGGCCCGGTTGCAACGCCCCAATACCCAATGGCTTGTGGAAATGGTGACCAACGTCACATTTTTCGTCACGAAAATGAGAAATCATCCTATCGGTGCTCCTGTACTACTACCCCCTTGGCTGCTTCGTCGAAAAGGCCTGTATGCATTAACAGCAGGGCGAAACCGGCCCTACAAAGACCGGAAATGTCTGTTTCGGTGTTTGGCCGTGCATGTGGACGAGTGTGATCCCCAGGGTTGTGACAGAGTGGCCAATGACTATTGGGAACAGTATTTACAGCAGCAAGACTTGAATGAGCGGCACTTCCGTGGAGTTCCCTTCAAGAATTTGGATCACGTGGAAACACTGTTCAACATCAATATCTTTGTATACCGATTACGATGCGAGGAGGATACATTTGTGGCTGAATTGGTTCGTCGTTCAACAGAACGGTATGCTTCTACGATGAAAGTCAATGTGTTCGACGACAATGGCGTCAGTCATTTTTCGCTGATCTACAATATAAGCCAGTACGCTCAGTCTTACAGTTGTGCCCAATGCCATCGGGTGTTCAAAAAGTCTACCCACCTACATCGCCACGAGAAGATTTGTGACAACAGTGTCAAGCGAAAATTTCCGGGTGGTGTGTATCATAATACGCCTACTATTTTCCAGGAATTGGCCGATGAGGGTCTGATCATACCGGAGGCGGGTCGATATTTTCCCTACCGGGCGTGTTACGATTTTGAGGCCCTGTTGGAGCCCATGGACATGTTTTCAGCGAAAACGCAGTGGACGCAGCGCCATATTCCCCTGAGTGTGAGTATTTCGAGCAACGTACCTGGCTATGACGCTGCACTGGTGTGTTTCGTGTCCACTGGGGATTTCCATGAGTTGATCAGCCGCATGATGGCGTATTTAGAAGAAGTCAGTGCGGCTAGTACAGAATTGTTGGTGTCCGAGTTCCAGGACATACTGGACCAACTGGACGATCGGATTCCTATACCGGGTGTAGCGTTTAGTGACGATGAAGAGTCCGAGTCGGAGTCCGAGTCCGAGTCGGAGCCCGAGTCGCAGCCCCTGCAGTCGCAGGATGTGCCTTTACCGAAACCGTATGCGGAGAAATTGAAAGTGCGCTTCCTACAATATCTAGGCCAGTTACCGGTGCTAGGTTTCAACTCGGGGCGATATGACTTGAACATGGTGAAGGAATTTCTTTACCCCTACTTGGCCCAGGCGAATACCATCAAGTCCGTCATCAAGAAGATCAATACTCATATGGCCCTCACTACCACATCACTCCATTTCCTGGATGTACGGAACTACTTAGCTCCTAATTATAGCTATGATCAGTGGGTGAAGGCGTATGACTGTGCACAAACCAAAGGGCGGTTCCCTTACACGTATATATCGACGCTCGATTGTTTGGAGGAAACACAGTTGCCACCCCGGGATGCCTTCTTTGATGATTTGAAGCAAGTGGAATGTCCCGAAGACACGTACCGGGAACTACAGCAGGTATGGAACGATCAGCATATGCACACCTTGCGAGATTTCCTGATATGGTATAATAAACCAGATG
>JAVTVY010000853.1:0-35577 GCA_036873755.1 Hanleya hanleyi
ATGTACTTTATGTTACATGTACCCTGCCAATGCATAAAAGGACCGGTATGCCGGGTCAATG
Source organism: Hanleya hanleyi (assembly GCA_036873755.1). Classification (NCBI taxonomy): domain Eukaryota; kingdom Metazoa; phylum Mollusca; class Polyplacophora; order Lepidopleurida; family Hanleyidae; genus Hanleya; species Hanleya hanleyi. The sequence continues at coordinate 62 of JAVTVY010000853.1, forward strand.
AATGTTTCATTTTGAAAATATTCCACTCTCAGTCTCCCAATCATGCTAGTTATCACAAAATAGCTGATTCAAAATATCTTTCCATGTAGAAGCATAGGGAGAATGGGGATTCTGTTAGGTGTGTCCATTGTTATTGGATCAGTGTGGGAGCGGCAATTAAAGGGGGAGGGGCGGGGGTACCTACTTGTAACAGAGCAGATCTAATGCTGCCAATTGTTGAAAGCGACGTTAAATTCTATTCACTCACTCACTCACTCACTCACTCTAATGCTACCATTTTATAGTGCTGTCCCATGCCATAGGCAGACATGACACTCCACTCAGTCACATTATACTGACACTGAGTAAACCAGTCCTTGTTCTATCCTCTTAATGCTGAGCGTAAGCGAGGAAGCAACAAGTTCCATTCCTATCTCGCTTTACGAAATAAAGGGAGATATTGTGAGGGGGGAAAGAGGATGTCGTCGTCCGTGTCGGTGTCCCCAGACTGGAAATGATAAGGTTTTTGGTGCAGCAAATTCAAAAAAGATTTAGAAAAAATATTTTAAAGAAATATATATATATATATGGGGGGGGTACTCCACCTGGGGGTACTACCCCTGGGGTGCTCCAATGTTAAAATCCCTATGATATAGTTTTGCGTTTAGCTGAAGTGCACATGTACATCTGTACATCACAGTTTGCTGCAGTTGTCAGCTGACATTGAATGATTATGAAACTTGGTACACATGTTTCTTATGATTAGAGGATGTACCTGTGCTATTTAGGAGATGAAATATTAATTTTTGTTCAAATTTTGAGGGTTTTGTCTAAGTAATTTGCCAATGATAATGTACATACATGTACACCTGTACATGGAAAATTTGGATGAGTTTGACACTTGCTACCCAAGTTCAATGTGATTTGAGGATGTGCATGTGCTATTTAAGAAATGTGACATATAAATGTGAATTTTTGTCCTAATTATTGCAGTTTAGACTTTGTATGTTTCCATTGATAAGGTTTTTGTTGGGCAAAAATTTACATGTAGATCTGTACATGGAAAGTTTGTTGAACCTTTCGTGGGATGATTATAAAACTTGATGGACAGGTTTCATGTTTTCCTAGGTCAGAGCTGTCCCGCAGTAATCCCACATGGGACTGACCTATCCAACAGTAATCCCAAATGGCACTTGCCTATCCAGCAGTAATGCCACACGGGACTGACATATCCAGCAGTAATCCCAGACCGGACTGGCCTATCCAGCAGTAATCCCAGACCGGACTGGCCTATCCAGCAGTAATCCCACATGGGACTGGCCTTTCCAGCAGTAATCCCACGCAGGACTGGCGTCCCAGCCGTAATCCCACACAGGATTGCAGTATGCAGCAGTAATCCCACACTGGACTGCCTATGCACCAGTAATCCCACACGGGACTGTCCTATCCAGCATTAATCCCATACGAGACTCGTCTATCCAGCAGTAATCTCAGACAGGACCGGCCTATTCAGCAGTAATCCCACTTGGAACTGGACTATCCAGCAGTAATCCCACAGGAGACTGGTCTATCCATCAGTAATAACACACGGGACTGGTCCATCCAGCAGTAATCCTACACAAGACTGGCCTATCCAGCAGTTTTCTCACATGGGACTGACCTATCCAGCAGTAATCTCACACTGGACTGCCCTATGCAGCAGTAATCCCATGGCACTGACCTATCCATCCTACATGGGATTAACTTATATGCAGTTAATCCCACATGGGATTGATGTTATTGTCTGTACCAGATAATCTATTCCAGACATTATTGTCTGTACCACATCACCTATTCCAGACGTTATTGTTTGCTCTACATGTATGCTTTCAATACTGCTGCAGCTTTGGCGGATGACCCCGCAAGGCGAGATGTTGGGGTTCTCAGAACGCTTGTTCAAGTCTTTGGTATGACCCAGCCTGAGATTGAACCGCTTACGAGGCCGATGCTCTAATCATTAGGCCACCACAGTGCGGTCATTCTCGAGTGTAAAAAGGAATAGGACCCTACCCATGGGTTCCCGGGTGAGAAAAGGAATAGAACCCAACGTTGTGATATGATTGAAATATCATAGTTGAAAATGACGTTAAATCGTATTCACTCACTCGCTTGATGCAGTCCACATTGTCATGAAGCCAGTGGTAACTTTGAACAAGAGGTTACCACACATTTCCAGTCACATAAGTGAAAGCATTTATGGTAACATGTGGAGTAGAGCTTCACATGAGGATGGACTGACCCTGTTGAGAGGAGATGAGGTATAAGTCTGTTCCATCAATTAATGGATCACTTCTTACTAGCTTCGTATGGCTATGAAATGAATTGAATCAGAACAGTTGGAATTAGCCTTGAAGACTGGTTCAAATCCAAACCATGTAGTTCTTGTGGGTACAGCATTGTTGTAACTTTATTATTGCTGGCAATAAATATGGTGATCGAGTTTGAAAATGAAACTAAAGTGATTATTATACCCCTATATAAGGATTCCCTAAAAAACACTCAAGTGCCCTAGCTTCTATAAGGGCACTATACATATATATAGCAAGTATGTGAACAACATATGAATTATGGTTTGTAAGTGTGTGTGTATGGCAAACACTTACTCCTCCCCAGTTGGCTGACTGGGATAATAACCTGGTTAAGATAGGATCTGAGAGCCCTGGAGTATGGTAATGATCAACTGTTATATTTGTGTGGGAGAATAGGGTTAGATCAGGCTAGAGCTAGATCAGCACAGGAACACAGTTATATTATATATGTGCCATAGGTGGACAGTACTGAAATCTAAATATGGCAGGAAAATCCTACCTCACTGTACCTCCCTCGGCAGACTGGAAAAGGTTTCATTGTCTACTGGTAGGTTTACTGTTGGATACTGCTTTTCAGACTGACAGGCAGGATTCAGTCAACCACAATTCTGGGTGTCTTTGAGCATGGAGCCTACTATAGAGACCCTGTTTTGAAATTAGATATCCTGAAATCTGGACATTTAATACGGATATTAACATGAACTTCAGACACCCATCTTCATTTTATGAAGCCAATTTCTACATTCCCACTTCGAACTTTCTTTGATATATCTGGCCCCCTTCAATGTTCAAAGAACTTACACTGCATGATATTTCGGTGGGACAGCCCTATAAAATGGCAGCATTAGATCTGCTCTGTTACAAGTAGGTAGTTAAATCAAGGCAGATTCAAAGTGGGAATGTAGAAATTGGCTTGATAAAATGAAGATGCAGATACTCTGCTTGCCTGCAAATTCTAGCCTAAAGCCTACTGTTCTTGTGCAACATACACATTTTGTAGGTCTGTTTGTTCGTAGGTCTGTGTGCAGTATGCTTGATTACATGTAAACTGAAGTAGGTGGTCATTGTTATGGATATCAACTTTTCTATCTAAATTTGAGTGACTTTTCTTGGAATATTCTACCAGTGTTATCAAACATTGGTGTTCTATCATGCCTGTGGATATAAACTTTCTCAAACCAGACCTGCCAAAATAATTTTTGCGACGTTTCACGGTATAATTTAATTTTCATTATTTACACCACTACTGCCTTGATTGCTCTTGCCAAAAATGTTGATAAGATAATAAAGTTGAAGCCCATAAGAAGGTTCTTGTTCATTGTATTTGCCGTTACACATGAAGTTTGAGTGAAAAGTATGTGATCATACACCTCCTGTAAATTCATAATGTTTTCATTGGTTGAGAGTCTGTCATGTGTCATTCTGCAAAACGTCTGATTTTCAGTGATGATGTAATCATATCATACCGTTAAATAATTGTCATGTACTATGAAAGAGCATTGAACAATACTAATTTTCAACAGAGATGTTCCATGCTGAACTATGAGTTGCCTCCCATGTATATAGCACATGACCTGAAAGGAAGAATGGCACATTTTCAGCTGCAGCTAGCAACAATGATAGAAATTAGTGAATATAATTTGGAAATTGACTGAAATAAATTTGGCATGTTCTGAAAAGGTACATGTACAATGTACATAAGACCACAGAGAATGTTAGGAATGCCTTTCCAAAATATGCAACGAAACAGTCCGAGGTTGAACAGTCTATCTTGCACACTGCATTTTGAAATCAAATGTGTTGAACATGATAGGCCTATTAGCCATGCCATCCTTATTCACAGCATTTTAAAGTCTCTGAATTTAATCGACATAATAACATAATATGACATTCAGTAAATGAAACAAGTATTGCATGTTGTAGCAATTGAGACATGTTGAATTGACAGCTGGCTCTCGAAAGGTGATGTCTGAACGTGACGTTAAACCTTAATTCTCTCTCTCTCTCTCAAAAGGTGATGTACAAATCGAGCTGTGCACTCGTTGTATATCACCTTTTCTCTAGCTGATAAATCAACATGTCCATGCTCAGCATGCAATATTTGTATGATTCTTACTCTGCTTTAGTCTCCTACTTTATCTATACCATCAGGACATGGAATACCAGAACTCCTTACTGAAGTCTAAACTCTCCCAAATCTCCACTACCAAAAACTCCAAAATTGATGACCTGGAAATCCAGCTGGGGTAAGTGACATACATGTACATGTATATCTCCCTTCTTTGTATCATGTGATGCACACTCCAGGGCGACATTATATCATCACCAATCAGTTTAAGAGCCCGACATCTGCACACCATTTATAGACACTGTATTCCAATAGGAGTACCCTTTCAGATTCATAGAAAATCAGTTTTAGTGAATCCTCATTATAACAACATTCGTTACAACAGAAACCAACGACAGAGTTTAGAGAAACAATCGTACATATATATACTTGTATGTTGCTGGTCTCTGAACAGCAAATTTATTATAACAGCAAATTTAACCAGGACAAATGTGGTCATTGTAAAGAGGGTTGACTGTATTCCCAATTAATTTTTCTCATGGCATCCAATGATCAGGTCCCTTAACTTAAATTCCCAATGTCATCATAATTCCAAGTACATGGGTGGTTCTAGGGCTTTTCATTCATTCTAGCTGGAATCATTCTTAAATGTTGAGATTGAAATGCACAACAATGTCTGGCATGTCTGGATGTGTATTTTGCACTATTATGATGAAATTTTGTGCCGACATAAAAAATAGAAAATTTAAATGCTGGCATCACGCTCATGACTCCATGTGGCAAATACAGGGTGCTGGAATTTGGGGTACTATTCACGTTATATAAAAATATACATGACCCTGTATGATTTCGGTGTATTTCTTACCATCATCGATATGTTCAAATCATAATGACTTCAGTAAAAAAAGACAACAGTAGAAAATATTTTTTTGCTGAGTTTTATATCAAGTGATGGTGAAATAGGCAACATGTGAGCAAACTGAAGTCGATGAAATCTCACATTATTTTTGAAAACAGCTCCAACTTGTCATTATAAATATATAATAGTTCAGTATAAGATGTTTGTACATAAATAAATTGAGTGATTAAACTACATTTACTATGAAACCGGAGAATACTGACTGGCCACGGAAACGAGTAAAAATGTCAGTTTTGACAGTGTGTCGGTATGCAAATTTTGCCCGAAGGGTATTGTCGTCATTGACATTGTCTGTCTGTCCGTCTGTCCATCTTTTTTGTGGACACGATATCTCAAGAAGAATTATAGCCAGACCTTGTAAATTCAAACCATGTATGCATCTGGTGTAGGGTCAGAAGCCTATTGAAAATGACCGACCTTGACCTAATTTATCAAGGTCAAATTCTAGTATTTGCTATATGTTTTGAAGGAATAAAGCTAGGATCTCCAAATTCATACAACTTTTGCATCTGGTGATTGACTAGAAACCTATCCCAATTGACTGACCTTGACCTATGTTTTCAAGGTCATATACTGTTTATTATGATATAACATGAAGGGCTCCCCTCCCCCCCCCGTTGTTTTTATTTTTATTTTGCTCCTATCTCCAGAACATCAACAGATTGAGAGCTGAAACTCCTTGACTTTATAGATTATCATATTGGGGCCATTTTGAGCCTATTTCCATAACCCTCCGAGCAGAGGATCATGAGTAAATTCAACATGGCGGCCATGTGGGGTACCAGAAATGTGATGTTTTTGTCAGATTTCTTCAAAATTTTCGCTTTTCTGCATGGGAAAGTGGATAAAACCTATTTTATTTCATATCAGATTATTATTTACTAAATTATCATGCGAAGAAAAAGCACTACAATTCTTCACAGATTATGCTGATTTTACATTGTAGTGCTGCTGAGAGTGAGTTGAGGAATCTCAAGACCAAATGGACAGATAAAGAGATGGTCTCTAGGATACAGTTTGATGAAGTCGATTCTAAGGTACAACTACGACTTAGTTACACTTCGCTGTATTGGTAAATGGGGATTTCATTTGAAAATGAATTGCAAGGTTTCTGAAAAAGCTGGAATCTTAATGTGTTTATTTCTGTGTATTTTAAGATATAACAAAATATAACTAATGTTTTGTTAAGGAAGATGAAATGAAAACAAAACATGTTTCAAAATACATACAAAACCCTTGTGATCTAGATGGAACTTCGACATGTGAATGTGACACTGATTATCTTCATTGGATTACGGCCTGTTTGTGCTGTCCTGTCTCTAGCTAGGCCGGTGCAATTCACAGTACGACATCGGATCCTTCCATCAGCGTCATCACCAAGTACAAGGATATCACAAACAGCGCCATGCAAAACATTCCCCAAAGTTGAAACTAACTTTTCACATTAGTTTCTCCACGATACTGTGAAATGAACCCACCATATAGTAAGGCTGAATGGACATTTGACGCCGAACCCCGGTGTCCTATCCTTTGACATATGATGATTTTCGGAACTCCTGACCCCAGAAAGCCCGAGCTAACCGCCTGCACGTATACGTTATTTGACCATTGACCTCAGACTTTTCCAGGTGACCTGACCATTGTCTTACATGATGACTCCAGATGTGATGTCATGATGAAGAAATAATTTATTATCTGCATACTTTTGAATCATAATTTCAAATTTCCATTCTAATAAATGTGATCACGCCTTGATTTTATGGTCGGAAATTTCAGTTCCTGTGATAGAATTTAATATTAGAGGAGTTAGGCCTACTTGTATAACTTGGGAGGAGTATGTTACTTGTATAACTTGTGTGTGTGTATGGTTTTAGATGGCAGAGAAGGATGACCAGCTGAGGGAGTGGCAGAAGAGATTCACAGACATGAGAGGAGAACATCTGGAGGTCCGTAAGAAGCTGGACCGTCTCCAGGCATACCTATCCACTAACCCTTCAGAGGACGAGGTCCACGATATGAAACGAGAAATATCCTTACTACTTTTAGAAGTACAAATTTACTGAAAATTGCTATAATATTCAGGAACCTACCATACAATGATATATATATATTCTAAATTCGAGCAGATTACTATATATTTATTCTAAATTTGAGCAGATTACGAACATGTTGCTACAGTCGCACTTTCTATCTACTTAGTAGATTTGCGATCTGATGACAGTAATTAATCCCTCTAATAATTCAATCCCTCTATCAAAATTCAATCAAGTACGGCATATCACGTTGAACACACCGGTTGTCGTCAGATAACCGAAGTTAAAGCAACGTTGAACTCGGTCAATACTTGGATGGGTTACTGGGTGCTGTACTGGCTGGGCTGATCAGTGTCCAGGATAATAGGAACTGTGGACACTGAGTGTTCTGGCACCTGTAGGCACCGTCGTGATATGACTGAAAAAACATTGAAAATGACGTTAAATCCTACTTGCTCACTCACTCAAAATTCAATCACCCACCATTTTAGGGACAAAATCCAATCGGCTATCCTAATAAATTTTATAACCCTCTATAATCAGTGAAATAATGAAGAAATAATGGGCATGATTTTGAACCATTTTGTCAACCCTCCTGTTCCAATAAATTTGATCACCCCTGATTTATGGTGAAATTTTTCATATATCGATGTAGACCCGTTAGGGTCCGATGACCCTAGGGTCATCCAGATATATATAGGGGAGCTGTAACTCTTGTAACAGAAAGTGCCCGGTTTACTCTTGCACAAAACAAAGTTCTTGCACTGAAAGAAATAGTTCTGAAGCTTTTTCTTCTTGATAACCTTTTTTTGTCTTTTGAATTATTTTTGTTGTTCTTTTATGTAAGCTGAATATAGTAGATGTGTTTTGATGTTTTTTCAAGTGCTCAGTTGTTGTTTTTGAGGGTTTGATGTTTCTAGGTAAAAGTATGTCGTCTGCTAGACCAGAGACTGTCGTCTGCTAAACCAGGGACTATAAGAGGAAAATGCTGGTTGATTTTTGGTCTGTGTATGTCACAATTTTTTTGACATGAAATGGCTTGTTTGGTCAATATTAATGTATATTTGTTGTATACTGCATTTCCAATTTCATGTTCCTCTTCACTTTCCTCATTTCTTTGTTTTCACTGTGTTTGAAAGGAAATTTTGGCAAATGAATTTGAGAGTTCCCCCTCCTTGAGACCCTCTTCAGCAATGTGACATAGCCACTGAAGCCAGTGGTTTTCATGTACCTACAGCAAAGTGTGGGTAGCTTTCTAGGTCAGTTCTTCTGCTGACCCAGTTTGGTCAGCTTTAGCTTTAGTTGAAGTAGCTTACTCAGAGTAATATTGGCCATGAATTCTTTTGTCATTAATCCATGATATGGTAAAGAGTTAATTACCAACAGCTTGATCAAGTGTCATATCCAAATTCTCTAACCAGCCCTCTTCCATAAAGAATTAGAGCATTTCCACAAAGTGGATGCTCTTATGTTTTCATGAGAAACGGCTCCGCCGGATTCGCCGCCACCGCCGCGACTTTAAACGTGAATATCTCTGCAACCGTTAAATATTTTCGGGTCAGACTTTGTGTGCTATCTCCTTAGGCCTGGGAAATCTGCTCACCACTAGGTGGCGTTGTAGTCAGAGTATAGGTAAACCTGTCTCTGACGATTTCGTCTGAGCGGCAATGTCTGATTTCTTTGAAATTTTATTACAATGGTCTTGAAGGATAGTCAATGTGCTGAAAAGATTTTGGTGTAGCTGGCATAACTATAAATGCAAGTTTTTTGCGTTTCAAAAAAAAAAGTTTTTCTTGAAATGAAAATTAACCAATTCGCTTGGAGAAATATTTAAAAACTGTTCTATTCTAGGTTGCCAAGCATAAATATAGGATTGCCGACATGATAATTCCCTTTCGGTGCGAACCAATTTGCCATTTAAATCAAAAATCTCATTTATCTGACTTACATGTAACATCAAAACCTCCATAACTATTATCACGATTACAGTTTTTTTCTATCAAACTCTTATGTGCCATCTCCCTAGAGCTTTAGATTTCACCTGCTTGTTTTTCGTGGCATTTGGTCGTCACTAGGTGGCGCTATAGACATGAATGCAGGTAAACATGTGTAACATCATATCTTCTGAACAACGTGTTTGGTTTCCATGAAATTTGGGTATAATGATCTTGCAAGATAGGCAAAGGACTGACAAGATTTTGGTGGTGTTGGCGAATCATGGAGATGCATTTTTGCATCTCAAAATAGTATTTTGTTTTCACAAAAATGGAAATTTGCTTCTTAATCAGGGAAAAGTAATTCTATTTTTCTGAACATGAATGTAACATTCCCAGTGTTATAATTCACATCCCTTGTAAGCCAAATGGCCATTTTTTTAAATATATGAAATTCTGATGACTTGAGTCCAATATCTACATTCCCCAGGCCACATCTGACAGTCTGAGGATTTTGCGTCATCTTGTAGTTTCGTGATATTGTTCATTGAGTGGCACTATAGGCAGTAAACTTATATAGCACAATTTATTGGCATTTCATCTGTTCATAAAGTGTATTATTGTCAGATAGACGAAGAATTTCAAAGGGCTGAACGTTTTTTTTTTGATTGAAATTGAAGGGCCACCTCTCATACGGATTTTGCAGCCCATCAACATAATGCTTGATTTATATCTCATCATACATTCGTGTTTACAATTACTAATTTTATTAACATTATGATTTAAAAATGGATTGAAAGAACATTGGTGCTGTTAGCACTGGCATATACATGTGGCATAGGGTATAGTCAGCTAAATATATCTAAATCTAGGCTACATCACCCCCTGCTTACTAGACCCTTCCACATCCTCACACATCGTAGATGAAATGCAAGAGCACAATGTGGGGGATGAGAGAGAGAGAGACATTTATGGTTTTAACAGTGATAATGGGTGTGATTAATTATGTATGTTTCATAGGATTAGTCCTCATCTCTGGCCGTACCTTGGCAGAATATGGGTTTGTCATAGATATAAAATCGGTCATAATTTTTAGGAGTGGCAAGTCACATTCATGACCTCTTATTTTCTCAGAATCGAGCAAAATAAAAGCCAGGTCAGCAGTCCTATATTTCATCCCCTTTGAACAAAGATGTAAGCAAAACTGGAGAGACGCCCATGTTTCATTCCCTCGAAGACAACCAAGAGATCATTCTACAGCATATCTCCCTTATAAGCTTGACTTTTCTATGAACAAGACGAAGCATGCATCCGTCTGTTGCTGTTATTTTCAACGAACCGTTTGAACACTATTTGTTATGTACCAGTAGGGCGTACACAGACCTGGATGGAGGATCAGGATTGCTATTCAAATTTCAGCATCAGCTCAATCTCCAATGATGCATCACTCGATTTTGAATCGTGCGAACATGAAACTTGCCAATCTTTTTGCGAACAATGTCAAATGTTATTAGAAGGGAGGCTGGGTAACCAATGCATTGCAGCGAGTCCAGCTGTAACGTGCAGAATTCTAGTTCAGGTTCAGGTTTTGCCCAAAAACCGTGGTGAAGTTGAGATGCATGCTGATGATCACAGGCATGACAAATACCAGTCGTTTCTATGATTCCCAGACATCGATATATAAAAAAGCCTATAGGCTCTAGTTACTTCTGTGATTGAATTATTAGAGGGATTACTGTAGGCCATTCAAAATTAAATAATTATTTCTCATATACTACTGCATTGCCTAAACAATCAACGCAGTTGATAATTGAAAGTATTGTAATTAGTTTGATTTTTGAAACCAAATCCATAAAAGAAGAAGTCTGGCGTTAGAGATGTGTTTATTCCTTGACTATGACACTTGAAAGCTTTGAGAGCGGAAACATCCACACAAAAAGTGGCACTATCCGACCTCCAAGGGAGACTACTCCATGCCAAGAAGCACGCTAGAACTCAAGAGGCTGAGATCAACCGTATCCGTCAGGAGAGCAAACAGTTGACGACTGAGCTGAGAGGTGTGAGGGCAGAGTTGGAGAGGATCAAGTCTGTTGGGGAGGGAGCGGAGCTGGCAAGGGTATGTGGAGATGTCACAAAGCTGACGGAAGACAAGGAGAGATTAAGCCAGGATCTGGAGAAATCCAACAAGGTGAGATAAACTCAGAATAATCAAAAATCTGATTACAACCAGATCTACAAAAAACGCTTCCCGATAAATGTCTCCTGGAATTGACCGATATATCTAATGCTTAATGTTTTCCTTTATCAGCATGGTTTCTAGAGAAACAATTTAAAACATATAAGAAGATGAGGTCACATATATACTGTACACCTGGTGTCCCCTTGCTGCAAAGTGAGCTAGGTTTTTTAACACGGAAATCCGGACGAGAGTACAGTTTGGCACCAAATCGCCAACAGTAAATGCAAGTGCTTCAAACTACTAAGTTATTTTATTGTTCAGAAAGTCTCTTCCTCCTTATGTTGCAGATGTTGCAGCAAAGTCGACGTGTTATACAACAGACCCAGGTAAAACATCAGGGGAAGGTTCAGCAGTTGGAAGAGAGACTCAGTCAGGAGGAGGAGGCGGTTACTGCACAGAGGGAAGAGGTTAACAGCAAGGAACAGCAAATACAGAAAGTCAGGAATTCAATAAAAGAGGTAAGATATCCTTGTTATGGGTATTTGTCATTCAATGGATTAAAACATTTCCCATGTATTAGGTCATCTTAGTATAATCTACTAAACTGTCTCTGTTTATTTGTTTGTTTTTGGTCTCTCACTTTGTTGGGACAGTGTTGGCGTCATGATGGGTAACCTAAACAAAAGAAAATTCAATAAAGACATCAAATGCCTACAGAGAGCTGGAATATTTTTTGTCAAAAATCTGTAGAACTTGGGGGTTGGAGAAAGTGACTCGACTCCAAGAAAATATATATATATATTGCCCATGCCTGCAGGGAACCGGGAACATAAAATATACACGTACACATTGTAAATGGGTGGCTGTGTCTGTCATCACCGAAATATGCTCAAGATATTAATACAGGGGGATCCTAGAAGTGAGAGAAGATTGGAAGTCAAATAGGACATTTATTGCCAACTGGTGACATGTGAAACAGATTCCCATTGAGGCTTGGGAACTTTTTTGGTCGGAAAATTGAAAAACTTTCGTCTATGGGGTTGTGGAAAGCAATATTCAACTGAGGAGAAATGGTAAAAATTAGTCATTTACATGGGTGTGAAACTGCCGCAATGAAGCGGTATTCCTTCCTTGTGAAGCAAAATTCTGAAATTTTTCATGATTTCAGGGATTAGCCCTACCATTATTTTTTTCATTTGGGTCAATCTGTTGGCAAGTTAAGTTGACTGTTAAGTATATATTAGCATATTTATTTAGTCAGTAAATCCAGTCGTCTTTTTCACCTAGTGTCTGAAGCTGTTATTTTAGCTGTGTAATGAACATGTGCACTGATAACATAAAGTGGGTTGCAGGTTGGCCAAGGTTGGTGTGAGTGCTCATTATGGAGAATAGTTTTTAGATTGTGTTCCCACTCATCTGAATTATTTTCTTTGGGGATGAAAATCATGTTAATTAAAAGATTCGAAAGTGTATGGCATCCTCATGCGTACTTACACAGAATAAGCGGGGTTTATGCCGTTTGAGAATGCAACAACAACACGTTGCAAAAAAAAAGAAAATCTCTCATTTTGTTTCTTCTGCATTCAACCCTCTCCATTTAACACCCACTGGAACCAGGGACATGTGCAAGTTCATCTGTCAACATTTGAAAATGACTAGGGTTGTATCCGAGGCAGATCCCAGAGGCTAGGAAAGGGACTAAAGGTCAGAAGGACATGTTTTAAGCTAGTGCATCATAATGAACACAATGACAAATTTCATCAAAATTCAACATCTTAATTGACAAAATATGATGCAGTAAAACTTCTTGTGTGAATCATGCATCTGTCGATGAGGCATTGTAAACCAGTGAAGAGTATATGTTGTTGTTGTAGTTATCGGAGCAGAATCAGGATCTGATGATGCAGAATCTGTCCCAGAAGGAGCAGCTCTCCTTGTTTGAGCGACACGGCTCGGAGGAGAGTCATAAGTTAGAGCGTCAGTTGACTAAAGAGATGAGACTGTGTTTTGTGGAGCTTCAGAGTCTGGTACAGGTCTGCAGTGATCGGGCTGAAGGTCATGACCCTAACATGTCGGAACTCCTGGGAGATGGAAGTAAGTCCACTTCTGTCTTATACAGCTTCTCCACCAAGACTGCCATTATCTGGTCCATCCATACTTTTATGGAACCCTCTAAGAAACATTTGCTTTTGACCAAAAAGATTAAACAAGGTGAACATATTCATACAACTAATTTACAAAGTATTCTCATGTTGAGATGTCAGAACTAAGAATGGACAACAAATATGACATCTGAGAAGTATCTCAATGGGACTGCCAATTAGTTACATACTAATTGCAAATAACCTGATGTCCTACTTCGTGTACCTTTATCAAATAATCGTATTGTACTTTCTCACCAGGTACCCTGGATGTGGACTCGGATGAAGACTTCAGTTACAGCAGTACAGGATCTTCTCAGGCCAGTAGTCAGGGTGGTCGCACGAAGGAACCTGACACATTGGCCCTCAAACACAGACTAGCCAAAGTCGCCAGTCTCCGAAAGGAAATCCGAAAACTCCGCGGAGTTGTTTCTAACAAACTGGCTGAGGATCTGGGTAAAAGGATAACCTGTGCCACACAATGAACCTTGCCAAACAATTTGTTTCCCTTATATAATTCATGAGCAGCACATTTCAATGCAAGTGCAATGACGGCCAAATGACATTCTTGTACGATCTGTTCAAAGTGGGCTTCCATACTTAGCAAAGTGCACAACAAAATTTTTTTATTTTCTACCTTCGAGACATTTCCATATTGAGAGTACATCATTTGTTACTGTTGAGTGAGGCACAGAAAGAAGTGAACAAGAATACATTGTTTATGAATGCAGTACACTTGAAGTGGTTACAGATCTTGTCAAAATGCAGTACACTTGAAGTGGTTACAGATGATCTCATCTGAATGCAGTACACATGAAGCGGTTACAGAGGATCTTGTCTGAATGCAGTGCACTTAAAGTGGTTACAGACGATCTTGTCTGAATGCAGTACACTTGAAGTGGTTACATATGATCCTGTCTGAATGCAGTGCACTCGAAGTGGTTACAGATGAATCTTGTCTGAATGCAGTACACTTCAAGTGGTTACAGATGATCCTGTCTGAATGCAGTACACTTGAATTGTTACAGATGATCGCGTCTGAATGCAGTACACGTGATGTGAAATTTACAGAAGACTACAGAAGACTGATAATGTGTTTATGAATGTGGCACCCCTTGAGTGAACTTGACAGAAGACTGATAATTTGTTTGTAAATGTGGCGTCACTTGAAGTGAAGTTGATGAACCGGACAGTAGACTGATGATGTGTTTGTTAATGTGGCATCAAGCAGTGAAGTTCATGAACCGGACAGTAGACTGATAATGTGTTTATGAATGTGGCTTCACTTGAAGTGAAGTTTGTGAATATTACAGTTGACTGATAATGTATTTGTGAAGGCATCGCATCAAAAAGTGAAGATTACAGCATATATAGGGTTTTTGATGGATTTGCATGAAGTGAAAATGAAACTGAATTGGAAAATTATGAAGTGAAGGTTACAGAGCGCCATTGAATGTGGTACAGTAAGAAGTTAATGTCACGGAATATCCATTGTGTTTCTGAATGCAGTACGGGTATATGAAGAAGTGAAGGTTACAGAAGGAACATTGTGTTTCGGATTATATTGATTTTGGGAGTGGTTTTGTATGAAATGAGAAGGTATATTGAGTTCGTGAATGGCTTCACCTTATGGAAAGGTTACAAAGCATAATGTGTAACTGTTGTGTACAGTGAACTTGAGTCTTACAGCAGGTGGTAAATTAATGTTGAAGAGAGAACTGTTGTTTTGGAGAACGAACGTTTCCAGTATGGGACTCATTCAGAATTCTCACCAAACATATACCAATATTGATCAGAGGGCAACTTTTGTCATTTTAGTTCACAGCAAATAATCAAAAATAGCTTTGTGCATTCGATCAACCACTCTTAAACTCCATTTGGAATTGAGATGACCAACAGTACCTTGCAGATATTGAATGGATTTTCAGATTCTCATCTCCCGAACCAAATCTTGTCTCATTCTGTGGAGATATTCTGAAATGGATAGGATAGTTAGAGGTATTGTTGTAGAACATGCAGGATCATACCAAAGCAACTCGATACATATTTTTGAAAGACTGACATTTCTATTCTTGTGTTCTGCCATCCAGTTTCAATTTAATTGAACACTTGAAATTTAGAGAACATAAAGCATGTAAAGTATATCTGAAATTTTTTGCACTGTTGTGTTCATCATGCCAAACAGTATTTAGGCAAACCTATCAAATTGATTCACTGTTTCCTCTCCCCCCCATGATATCATGGATAATAACAAAACTTAACTGCTTAATGTACATCGTTCTCTTTGTTACAGCACCAAGGGGAGAGGAAACAATGATCGATATAATAAGACCTTTGAGGCAAATAGTGTCTTAGCAATCAATCTTGCCTTGTAATTACCTCAGCTTAGGAGAGAAAATTTGCATTGTGAGGAAATCTCAGTTTTGCGTTGTCTATGTTGGCAAGTCCTGAATATATAATGTATGCGAGTTACATGTACGAGTAGATCTGATTGATGTTTATACTGAAGTACAACATGTATGTCTTAACATATTGAATAGATTCTGTGTTGCTCAATGGATCCCTTGCATCAGTGGGCCACATATGCTTCGGTCATTCTGCAAAAAAAACTTGGTTTCATGATGTACATAAAAATTTATAAGTAAGCAGGCAAAATATGTAGCCCAGGAATGGCTGTAGTCTCGTCTGGCTGTGTATTAGACTACAGCCCAGGGTACTCCTATAAACACTACATCCCACGCATTGAACTTCGAATGACATTGTCCAATATCCGAACTGCACACAAAATAAAACGGCAGCGAATAGTAATAAATTATACCTCATTTTCCTCTACATTGGTCCTTCTCGCCGCCTGCCAACTCTCAACACTTAATAATTCCTATTCTTGAGATATCATCTTTTAATCACGCCTTCACAGAGTTTTCTGACATATTTTGAATCTCAGCAGCGATGCGCGCATGCGTTGGACTGTCATCGAAATCGCCCAAAAAATCACGCATGCGCCCCACAGCTTGTGTTCATTCATTCATAGCCATCTCCGGCAAAGTCCGTGCAAAGGCAATTTACATGACTGACGGTTGAATGGCCGTCAGCTCTTATCCAAATCCCCAAAAATCTTGAACAATTGATGATAACCTTAGGATGAGGGAATACCAAGAGTTCTAACTTTGGAGGGAAGTGACAAAAAACTACAAGGAGAATAACAGGTACATTTTATTATCACCAGCTGCTGTGTTCTTGTATGTGCAGCCGGTGCGTCCGGAAGTCAAAACTTTGTGGAATGAAATGTAAAGGGGAGTAACTACAGTCGTGTAGGGAACAACAGCCACGCCCACACATGCAAAAATATAATTACGTTTACCGGATCAGTCCAGTGTTTTCATCTTCACATACACAAGACCATCCATGATAATATTTCTGTTTCCAGTAACCCTACCTACCCATATATTTTTTTAGTTAAAAAAAGTTTGGGCGGGCATTTTTTTTATAACCATGTGATTGACTAGTACTCCGTTAAATGCTATACAAAAAGGTCAAAAATTGACATAAAATAAAAGAAATAAAATAACTTAAGATTCATGACTACTCAATTTTTGTGAAGTTGGTTACTGAAACACAAGAATTATTGTGGATCGCCGAAGTCAAACACCACACGTGTTGCCTTGGGCGGACACACACATTTTCTCATCAGAGTATGGTTTGGTGATGTCATAGCTCTATAAACATTCTGTGTTACATATTAGGAGAAGTGCCCCTGTATGACCTCTTCAAACTTCAAATTTGATTGGCTACTCGACGGGGCTGAACAGTACTATTTGAAGAGCAATACAACCACTGCTTTCCATATTTGGAGATCAAAGAAAATCCTCCCTGCATGATGTTGACAGGGTCATATCTTGATTGGCTCTGTGACATGTGCGTTTAGAGCTTCACAGAGCGTTAGTGTAGTATTTAACTTGAAATGTGAAGACAACTGTTTATATGAGAAGGATAATATATTTTGCCTTACTCTGAAGTATCGATTTGGTTAACATAATCATATTTTTACTATAATTGGAAATCCTTTATGTAGGATGCTAAGAATTGACACAATAGTCTGTTCAGCATTTTTTGATTGCTTAGGCCTATTATATTGCATTCAAATTTTCCCAAGGAACAAGTGTACCTGCAAAGGGACAGATTCACATATTGATGCAAGGGGTCCTTTCCTGGTGCCCTGTTTTTCTGGATAATCATATTGAAGTTAACCTCAAGCTGCCAAAGATTCATACAATCCGTCCATTGATTTATCATCTTTTTTTTTATAAAAAAAAAAATGTGTATGATTTTGTATATACCGGTCATATAGTCTACCTGAACAAAATGTGTATGAAGTTGTACATACATGTACATGTACCAGTCATACATATTCTAATGTATTTATGATGGAGAGTAGTTGGACAAGTTTAAAAAATGTGTAGATTTTTTGTCATATTCTGATATTTGTACAGGTATTTGTTATTTTGAATTTGAATGACTGAGTATTCTTGCCTCATATGATGTATGATTGAGTCGCGATATTTTTATGTTCAGTAATCACTCTAATAATTCAATCACAGGAAGTGATATTCCCACCATACAATCTGGAACTGAAGTGTTCAAAGGACCACGTATGTTTAGGTGGATAAATGGCCCCAGAACAGGTGTGGTAGAAGTGCCAAAAATAAAATATTACATATACAAGAAATTGTTCAGTTGGCATGAAGTACAATATTATATTGTGTACCCAAAAAAGTTTCAAGGCACCGAGTCTCATCATTCTCGAATAACAGGGACGTGAAACCGTGTACAAATGTATTCATGCGAAATCGCCAATTTTGAGCTGAAAACATCTCCTGTTTCTTTCTATAAACATATGAAGATAACTGATAACCAAAATCAGCTTGATATAGCATACTCCCTGTTCAAATACGTAGTAGTAGACCAAATCTGGTTCTGGTTATCGTTTATCTTCATATTTTTACAGAGAACAATAGGAATTGTTTTCCATGCCTTGAATTTTTTCTGAGTATACAATATAATGGTGTACTTCATGCCAATTGAACAATTTCTTGTTGTGAAAGTATGTTATTTTGGTACTTCTGTCTCGCACGGACTTGGGGCCTTTTTCCCATCTAAAGATACAAGGTCCTTTATTAGAACAGGAAGTTGACAATATGGTCCAAAATCATGCATATAATTCCTCATTTCTTCGTTATTGAAATGAATTTAGAGCGTGATCAAATTTATTAGAACCACCGATTAAACACTGTGGGACTATTATTAATGGGATCAAGTTTATAAGGAATCTCGTGTCAACCTCGTGTATCAGTTATATGATAAAGTTTAATAAATAATTGAATCTGCATGTGTCTACAATATTCTTGAGTGAGAGATTAGGAAACTTGTAGAAAGTCACCATTTCAAATGGGCCCTCTGGAAGGAATCTAGAATTAAAATACACTTTATAGAAAAATTAATGAAAATAGATGTTTTGTAATTCTGTGTGATTACATGCACACTATCTGTCAAACCCATGTTCATTGTTTTTTCTTTCTTTACAGTTGATTTATTCTTCAAGCAGTATTTAATACAGTACCTTGTAGACTTGTAGAAAGTCGCCATTTCAAATGGGCCCTCTGGAAGGAATCTAGAATTAAAATACACTTTATAGAAAAATTAATGAAAATAGATGTTTTGTAATTCTGTGTGATTACATGCACACTATCTGTCAAACCCATGTTCATTGTTTTTTCTTTCTTTACAGTTGATTTATTCTTCAAGCAGTATTTAATACAGTACCTTGTAGACTTGTAGAAAGTCGCCATTTCAAATGGGCCCTCTGGAAGGAATCTAGAATTAAAATTCTATAGAACACTTTATAGAAAAATTAATGAAAATAGATGTTTTGTAATTCTGTGTGATTACATGCACACTATCTGTCAAACCCATGTTCATTGTTTTTTCTTTCTTTACAGTTGATTTATTCTTCAAGCAGTATTTAATACAGTACCTTGTAGACTTGTAGAAAGTCGCCATTTCAAATGGGCCCTCTGGAAGGAATCTAGAATTAAAATAAACTTTATAGAAAAATTCATGAAAAATAGATGTTTTGTAATCTGTGTGGTTACATGCACACTATCTGTCAAACCCATGTTCATGGGTTTTTTTCTTAAAGTTGATTTATTCTTCAAGCAGTATTTAATACAGTACCTCGAAAGTTCATAATTGATTCTTTCCACCTTTTGCATAATAATAAAAGTACAGTGGAACCTGTGAATACCAGCCAACCTTTGAATACTGACACTTACAGTCCCAATACTAAAAGTTGAAGAATTCTGAACCTGATAAACCAGACATGCCAGAACCCTGTCAACACTGACAGATCTGGTCCCAAGCATGGTCAGTATACACAGGTTTCACATATGTGTAATGTGAAAACAAATGTTGGATCCAGTTTCATTTGATATCCTTCATCCACATACTGTTAACAGTCCCAGTTCTACAGTCTGTTATGTATGACCTGTGTAATGTGTTGGATAGACAGCCAGTAATATTGCTGAATTGTATTTGTTCTCGCCTGTTCTCAGTTTAGATGTATTTTCTGTATATTATTACTGGACCGTATGTCTCAGATCTGGTCACCATTGAAATAGTATCATTTTGTGTTTATTTATGTTTGTGAAACGACAACCTTATTTATTAAATGGAAATAAATTGTTTTGTTTTCCATAAATATTCTTCTAGTATGTTCTGTTCCACAAGTCAGTAATATAGAAATACTGGTATGTAACTTGAAAGCGAAGGAAATATTCGGGGGAAAAAGCTAATAGTTTAAATGAAAGATCTGGCTATCGGCATTCAGACATTGTATTATTGTCATTCAAGCATGCCACCATTGTGGCTAGTCGAAATGTGTGACCTCACCCAGGCTAGCAGTAGTGTAAACCCCGATCCGACCATATTTCACCCGGATGTAAAAATGACGTCACTTCCGGTTTGGGTGAATGGGGCGTGACCTTTGCATATGTCTAGATACGGATACGTTGACCGGAAAGACCCGAAGGTGAACGCCATTGTGGGAAAATGGCGGATACGTTGACCGGAAAGACCCGAAGGTGAATGCCATTGTGGGAAAATGGCGGATACGTTGACCGGAAAGACCCGAAGGTGAACGCCATTGTGGGAAAATGGCGGATACGTTGACCGAAAACACCCGAATGTCACGAAAAAAATGTATAAAAGGGGTGATTTTTAGGGAGTGGGTGTATTCATTGCACTGCCAAACGGAGCTATCTCACCTACCTGCCTGCCTGACCAGCCTACCAGCCTGAACCACTCTGACGAGAGGAGCTACTGGCCTCACTGGAGCATGAGACGTGGAGAAGATTTTCATTTTACCAGTGCAACTTCACCAGCCTATCTCACCCTAGCAGCTACTGACCAGCCTGAGCCCACAGTCATGGAGTCATCCCAGCGAGCTAAGCTTCTACAGCACCGTGTTCGCCTCATTGATGAGATGCAGCATGTGGCCGAACTATGTGATCTGCTTATGGTGGAAAACATAATCCTTAAACAAGGTGTCGAAGATATCATGGCGCAGAAGACCACTTCACGACAAAACAGAGCCCTCATTGACGATCTACTGCGCCGTGGCCCCTATGCATTTCTAGCCTTCGTGGAGGCGCTGAAGAAGACGGGAAATGAAGAAATAGCAGATCTACTTCAAGCCCAGGATTCAGAAGATAATATCTTAGTCATGGACATGGACATGGTCGAAGAGCATACAGCTACCAAACGTACGCACCAAGAGTTCAGTCTACCTGCCAAACCCGGTGCACCACCCAAACGGCCCCGACTAACACCTTTAGAAATACCTCAGCAAGTGCTTCAGCCAGTGCCCCAGCAAGTGCCTGAGCAAGCGAAAGAAGAGGTGCTACTTCCTATGTCTGTGCAGGAGATCAATGCCATTATCCAGCAGGCCTACCAGGCGGCCCAGACGAACACTTGGGAGCTCTCTCCCTATTTAACTGAGTGTCAAAGAAGAGGAAGTGCATTTTAACGCACCGGCCTGGGACGACAAACCACCTAAGCATATCGCCTTGACGTTGGACACCTGGATAAGAGTACAGGCCATTGATTACGCCGTCGATGCGGTCATTGACCACCAGGGGAGTGACGAAGCGAAATTTTATGTGGATGACGACATCTTTGTCACCTGTTCTACAATCAACAACATGCTCCTCGTGCATATTCGAAAATGGAAAATGAGGTCAGATACGCAAAAGCGTATTCCTTGTTCTCAGGGCGTCACCCTGAAAATACCTGCGTGGCGGAAGCTGCAGAGTCTCACAGCTGAAATTCATGAAGTCCTGTCTGACCAGGTGTCTCAGTATATTTATAAGAAGTACATCGACACATTCCTGGATCATCTCAGACCCCGCATTCGACGCTTGCGTATCCAGCAATGTGCAGGCTGTGTGAACAAGAACGGGCTCTTCAACACGCATACGTGTGTGGACAATAGTATACCATCAGACGCGCTCATCACTGAGGCACTACAGGACGTGAACGAGGTGCAAATTGCCCAGGCATTGGAAGCTGCCTGTCCACCCAGAATTCCACGTGAACAGATTGCCATCTTCATCTACGTGCACCAGGGGTGGAAAGACGATGAGTTCAAACAAGTCTTGTTGCATAAATATTGAACATTTCACACAAGTCTTGTTGCATTGAACATTCAGACATTACCGTATTCCTACATTCTATGTTCATTCTATGTTCATTCTACGTTCATTTAAGCGCCTTGATAGCGTATAATTGTATTAAAAAAATTCAATACCAAGAGTCTACTGTGGTGAAGACGTTCATTCTACTGTGTTAATAAAAATAGTAGAAATTCAAAATGTGTGTTAATGTTCATTCTTTGCAAAGATAATTGTATTAAAAAAATTCAACACTAAGAGTCTACTGTGGTGAAGACCTTAGGTTTTCATATTGGTGATGGGAGCTGGTGTTTTTTGTGCTTTGAGTTAGAAAGTCTCACCCCTTTCGGGAGTAAATAGGTGGCCCTGAAAAGGGCCTTTGGAAAGAACAGCGTCATCACACTGTTACGGGCGGAAAAAAAATTTCACGCCTGACACCCACGTCCTACACACAGGGCATCGTATCTTCAAATGAAGCTCCTCTGTCTCGGCGCACTGGCACGTTCCTCCTATACATGTTAGGGATAGCAAGCATACGGAACATAGGCATAGGTGACCGCAGGGGAAGAAGGCGTACATGGTCTCTTCGATCTGACACACGGTACAGGTGGATTTATTATCTTCCTTAGTCAGTTGTACACGTAGTTTACACTTGTCCTCTTCTAATTGATCAATCTGTTCGTTCAGGCGGACGATCTCTGCTAGAGGTGGTGGTAGTGGTGTTGTCATTCCTGTTGTGGTAGCCGGCGTTGGGGTAGCCGTCGTTGTGGTAGCCGTCGTTGTGGTAGCCGCTGTAGTTGCTGGGGGTCTACTATTTAACCACTCCACCTCGGGGAGATCTTCATCGTCTGTTGCTTGATCCTCATCTTCTTCCATAGCGTCCCTTATCTCTTGCTCTTGTTGTGCACCTCTCCGTCTCAACGCATCAGCAATATGTCTTTCATGCACCCGCTGCAAGCTGGTAATGATTGTAACATGTTGTTCGTTGTCTTCTCCACTTGTGTGAATCTCTTCCCTATGTTCTCTAGGATCTTGTGGGTTCATCGTGTTGAATAGCATCCGTCTGGTAGGATTAGCCATGATGCAGTTCTGAATGAATGGATAGCAGACGAGATACTGCGCGCTATTTATAGTCTAACCGTAGAGCGCCCGGAAACACCCGAAGGTGAGCGCCATTGTTGCGCGGACGTCAGCGAAATCTCGCCATTGAAAGATTGTGTTTGCTCAGGCCCGCTGAAATTTTGTGTTTCTTTTCCATCTTTAAACCGGTCTCATTTTGCAATAAATGCGAGTTGACGTGTAAAACTTATTTCAACTTGAACTTGGGGAACTTATCGTGTAGCGTTGAAAAATTCAGAAGGCTAGCGGCAGGCTAACCCACTATTTGTAATGATTTTATCGATTTTAGACCCGTAGGGTTATGGGAGTGGTGGTGTGGAAAACCCGGTAAATTTGAAATAAATCGGTTTACCTGCGTAAAAACACTTGAGGTGTGTTCCTCACAGCCTTATAATGTCACCCTGAAAATTGGAGCGGGTTTATCGAAGAAAAAGTAGGAATTTTTCTTCTACCACGCTGGCTACGGTAACACAGCCATTGACACGCATAGCTGTACTCACATTTGCCTCCAGACTGTATAGTGCTGTGTTACCGTAGCCAGCGTGATAGGATAAAAATTCCTACTTTTCTTTCGATAAACCTGCTCCAATTTTCAGGGTGACATTATAAGGCTGTGAGGAACACACCTCACGTGTTTTTACGGAGGTAAACCGATTTATTTCAAATTTACCGGGTTTTCCACACCACCACTGCCATAACCCTACGGGTCTAAAATCGATAAAATCATTAAAAATAGTGGGTTAGCCTGCCGCTAGCCTTCTGAATTTTTCAACGCTACCCGATAAGTTCCTCAAGTTCAAGTTGAAATAAGTTTTACACGTCAACTCGCATTTATTGCAAAATGATACCGGTTTAAAGATGGAAAAGAAACACAAAATTTCAGCGGGCCTGAGCAAGCACAATCTTTCAATGGCGAGATTACGCTGACGTCCGCGCGCTCATGCGCGCGCTCTACGGTTAGACTATAAAAAGCGCGCAGTGTCTATCCATTCATTCAGAACTACATCATGGCTCAACACATGGATATTGATGGAGCGGACAATAGTATGAATGACTCATGGCTTGACAACATATTACAAGAGCTATTCATAGATAATGAACAAGAACACCAACCGGTAGAGGGCGGCGAGACTTTCATCGATATGAATGACTCATGGCTTGACAACATATTACAAGATATCGATATTGAACACGACGAAGGAGGAGAAGAGGCAGCGGATGTCACCGCCAATAGTACTCTCCAATACGAACGGTTTGAACGAGTCCTACAAGATGTGTTCAAACAACATCAAGAACAAGCCCAAGACCAAGAAGCAACCGGTGAATTCATGGATGGAGTGGACAATAGTCCCTACGTGAGTCCCTACCAACAGATTGCTCAACTCCTACAAGATGAGTTGGAAGAAGACCAAGAAACAGAAAGGGGAAAAAAAGAAAAAGAACAGATGGCTATTTTACAGCCGCCATTACAAGATGAGTTGGGAGAAGACCAAGAAACAGAAAGAAAAAAAAAAACAAGAACAAGAAGAGATGGCTATTTTACAGCAGCAAGAGATGGAGTACTACTGTACCGCAATAAGAAGAAGACAGGAGCCAGACACAACATGGAAAGCGCCACAGTATTTACGCTGTGTCGAATGCTGTAGTCGCTTCGCCAAATACGCTATATTTCCATGTGGACACCAAGCCTTATGTATTTGCTGTATTCACAGACATGCACGAAGACCAGAGCCTACGGCCACTGACAACCCCATAGCGTGTAAACTCATCGCGCTGAAATGTCCCGTGTGTACCCAGAGGCGAGAAAACCTGTTCCGAACGATGTAACCCCCTTACATCTTCCTAACGGCCCTTTTCAGGGCCACCCCAACACTATTCGAAAGAGGAAGCTTCTAATTAAAAGCACAAAAAAAACACCAACTCCTGCACATGCACACACCTAGGTAACAATAGGTAAATAACACTTAGTAAATGGAAACTTCCTACTAACAGCGCCCAGGTATTCGTATGAATGTACGGTAATAATAGACCGAATAGTGCCGGAAAAAGCCGAGTGTAAAATTTTTTTTTCCGTTGTGAGGTGTGGGAGATTGGTAATGAGAGAGGTGAGGAGATTGAGCACTACCGAGGTGGCCCGGAAAAAGCCGAGTGTAAAATTTTTTTGTTGTTGTGAGGTGTGGGAGATTGGTAGAGGCGATTTTGCATGGGTTGGCCCTGAACACTGAAAAGGGTCCCCCTTGGAAGGTTTAGGGGTTGGCCCTGAACACTGAAAAAGGGGTCTACTGTGTTTGGAAGGCTAGGGGTTGGCCCTGAAAAGGACCGTTGAGGGCAGGGATTTTTTTTGGGGTTGGAGATTGGTAATCATAGAATATAGAGGAGAGGAGATTCACCATGTAGGACCTGAATTTAATTGAATGTGCCAAGTTAGAAATTCCCCTTTCGTAAGATTGGGGTGGCCCTGAAAAGGGGCGTTAAGGTCAATTTGTTTACCCTGTTTTATTCAGGGGGAGTTTGCCTGTCTACTCCAAACTGGCGGAAAAGTACCGACCAGGGTGTAATATGTATCGGCCAGGCTGTTGTTGTTGTTGTTGTTGTTGGGGGCCAGGCTCTCGCTCCGCATCGTCATCAGAGGAGGAATCTGCCGGTAGATCGTCCAGAAAGCGCGCTGGCGCAATTCTTGGCAATTCGTCAATGTCGACGAACTCTTGTTGAGCGGCCTGTTGTTGTTGTTGTTGGGCATCCAACAGATCTCGCAGGCAGTCCAGCCAGTCTCGCCCCAGCAAATATTTCATGCACGTGGGAGTAGGTGTCTACCTACGAAGTGGTAGAGATGATTCTTTTTTTCCCCGGTTAGAAGAGCGTGGTGGTCCCCCTATCATACTCCGTCCGGCATTATGGCAGGCGCTGAAAGCTATTATCCCCGACGTCCACGACTTACTGCACCCCGACGCGAACTCTGTGGCTACCCGCACTCTTACACCTGGCTGCACCCTATTGTTGTACCCCAAACGAGTGGAGCTCATCGATGACGACAGTAGGTGTTGGTGTACGTCTGAACCCAAAGCGCGTGTCTCTTTGTCACCGGAAGGCTGGACTACCTTGAAACGGGTGTTGTTGGGTGACCTGGACGGTGATAGCATTCACCTGTGTGACGACGTCTACATTTTCCGCGATCCCTTTTTTGCTCGACTCCTCTGTCTGAAGCGGGGTGGTTTTACTCTGGACCCTGATCTATGGACAGCCTTGGAAAAAGTAGTCCCCATTGTCGATGAAGTACTATATCTATAGGGTGCACACAGGCTAGAGTGTCAGTGTCTACTCATGAAGCGAACACACAACAGCGCAACCCGGTGGGGCACCCAGAGGAAGACGCAGAGGGGGACCCAAATGAGGGGCACCCGAAAGGGAATCCGAAAAGCTGGGCGGCAGGAATCTACGTGGCGTACCACTGTGAACAAGGTGTTAACAGATTTGTATTACAACCCTACCAGTCCAGCCGCTTATAGCGCTGTGGGAGCGCTCGCTCGAGCTGCACATTCCCAAGGCATCAGTCGAACTGAAGTTCGAGAATGGTTAAAAACCCAAGACACTTATAGCTTACATCGAGCAGCCCGACGATATTTTCGCCGTAACCGAGTCATCGTAGGAGGCGTAGACGCACAATGGCAGGCCGATTTGGTCGATATGAGTCGATTTGCACCCCACAATGATGGACATCGGTACATGTTGACCTGTATCGATATTTTATCCAAGTACGCATGGGTACTGCCCATCCGGACCAAAAACAGGAGAGAATCTGGTACGCGCGTTCCAGCAGATTTTCAAGACGGGACGCAAACCCCTCTATTTGCAAACGGATGAAGGCACAGAATTTCTCAACCGCCATTTTCAAGCCTTTCTTAAGAAACAGAAGGTGTTTTTCTTCCATACGTACAACGAGACCAAAGCCTCTGTGGTGGAACGATTCAATCGCACCTTCAAAGGACGAATGTACAAGTATTTTACCGCCAAAAACACCCGACGGTACATCGATGTGCTACCTCAACTGGTCCAAGGGTACAATCGAGCCTATCATCGCAGTATCCAGCGAGCTCCCCTCGATGTGACAGAACGCAACGAACATCAAGTGCGCCGTACGCTGTACTCGATAGACCCCAGTCCACTCACGTCACCCCGTTACAAACGCGGAGATGTGGTACGGATCAGTAAAGTCAAAGGGCAATTTGAGAAAAGTTACTTGCCCAACTGGAGTGACGAGCACTTTGTCATCGTTCGCCATAAGCCTCGACATCCACTCGTCTATCAACTGGAAGATCTACAAGGAGAAACACTGCAAGGCACGTTTTACGAGGCAGAATTACAACCGGTGGTGAAAACACGGAAAGACTACTACACGGTGGAAAAGATTTTGAAAACGGAACGTCGACGTGGCATCCCCTATCATTTCGTCAAATGGCAAGGTTGGCCCAGTTTGTTTAATTCCTGGGTCTCAGCCCGTGACATGAAACGGCTATAAATTCTACCTCACATCGCCTACAACCTTCAGTGTAGGGTTGTACCATGGATAGTGCACATCTGCCCTTACTGCTACGGACTCGAAAAGGACAAGTCGGTACCGTGGTGTGTCTAGTAGTGCTTGTGGGTACCTTATTTGGAGGAGTCTTCTACGATTTGGCGTACCTGATATCCTGTTTCAACCTACCCGCCATTCGTCCAAGTGCTGCCCCACCTCAACGTCAAGTGCAATCACCCAACACCACCACCACCACCACCACCACCACCACCACCACCACTCTCTCTCCTACGACGCTGCGGACCCTTACCCGATCACCACACACCCAGCCCACTACGCGGTCTAGTCCTCCACCTCTACGGAACTTCACCCGCCATCCTCCCGTGAGACCTAGTCCTACCCTCAGAAGCGAACCACCCGAGTCCACCAGACCACGGCAACCTATAACACCCACCACCACCACCACCACCACGACGCTAACACCTAGAGTGGGACGAGTACCACGTTTACCACGGCAACGGTCCCCGCACGACTACGATCCCCGGTGGTGACAACGGTGGTGGGCCACTCAAATCACCCCATAACGAGATGGATCCTCGGTGGCAGCATCCCTTCACGTGTCTCATCGCTGGACCGACCGGGTCGGGAAAAACACACTTCGTTCAACGGCTCATCCAACACGGGTCAGCCCTCATTTCACCCCCCGTGGCTCGCATCCTGTGGTGTTATGGAGCTTGGCAACCTGCGTACGAGGAACGGGCACGCATCCCTGGACTCACCTTGGTGGAAGAATTACTCCCAGAGGAGTCCCCAGAAGACACGTTGGTCGTGTTAGACGATCTGATGACCGAAACGGACAGTCGAGTCACCCGGCTTTTTACGAAAGGAAGCCATCATCGTCGGTTGAGCATCATCTACATCGTGCAGAATCTCTTCAGTAAGAACAAAGAGCACAGGAACATCAGTTTGAATGCTCAGTATGTGGTCTTATTCAAAAACCCCAGAGACGCATCACAAATTATGCACCTGGCGAAACAGATGTACCCTAAAAACACGGCCTTTGTGCGGGAAGCCTTTGAAGATGCCACCCAAGGGGCCCACGGGTATCTACTCATCGACTTGAAACAAGAGACACCCTCGGCACTTCGATTGCGCACCCACATTTTCCCCGGAGAGTTCCAGACGGTGTACACACCCAAATAAAAGAAGAAGACACAACCCATCTAGCATTCACTTCCTCATCATGTCTGCACGGATACGGAAGCACGCGCCGGCCCTCCGCGTATTACGCAGCGCGCCACCGGAGGTGGGCCGGGCCCTGGTGCGCGGCGCGGACGCAGAATTGGTACGGTGTTTGTGTGAAGTCGCTCATAATGTGTTAAAAGGGAATGTTCCTCTCAGTCCCCTGCAGAAAGGGAAGTTGCAACGGCACAAGACGGGTCTCCGAACGCTGGTGAAGAAGACGGGCAGTTTAAAGAAAAAGAAACAGGTGTTACAGCGAGGTAGATTTCTCCGGGCACTCCTCGCACCCTTAGCCGCCACCGTACTGGGACCGTTAGTAGGGGCCATCTTGGGACGCTAACATGGAACATACGAAAAAAATGATGCTGGTGGAACCTCGACTGTTACAGAGTTTGCAATCACCCTATCCCGTACCTGCCACGGTGCAACAACTCCAGTCTCTCGACGAAGAGATGAATAGTATACTCCAACGTCGACTACCCGATCACGAGAAAATTCAACTCTACCATCACACGCTGAACCGGTACAAGACGTTTATGGATCAATATAGGGGTAATCCCGCATCACTACCCGCAGCGCCAACACCCACACCGCCGCCGCCGCCATCATCACCTCAGCTGGAAGAGGAAGTGTTGGCCAGTGTCCCTAAGGCATTCAAGACCAAGGCTCGTTTATTGTTGGACCGGGTGAAACAGAATCCCGATATGAGTTGGAGCGATCAGGGGGAACTGCTTATTCGAAACCGAGTGGTGCCGGGGTCTCATATCACCGATTTGATCAACGATACGTTGCGCTCTCGCAAAGACTCTAATCCACCGGGCTGGGAAGCCTTTGCTCAGGGGTTAAAAGACACACACACCGCTCAAGAATTGGTGGGGAATCCTAACCGTTGGGCCTTTATGCAGCGGACATCGACGAGTAGACGACCACCACCACCACCCTCTTCTTGGGCACCGGAGTCACCTCCCAAAACACCACAACGACGGGCACCTACTTCGTCACCCCTTTTACCACGCCACCCCCTGCAACCCCACAGATCTAAGTCACCGCGACGATCACGGCGCCGAGGTCAGCCGCCCAAGGCCTGGGAGCCCTATTAAAGCCAGGTGCAGAAGCCAGAAAGTTCAGTCGTCATGTTTTACCTCACGTTGCCCAGTAACAGTTCGCTCGATGTGTTTCCTGACAACACCTTGGCCAAGTACGTGACTCAATTACCGCAATCGTTGCATTTACCTGGACGGTGGGAATGTGGACTGATGGATATTCAATACCCTTACTCGTGGTACAACGTGCGAGACAAAGAAGTATGGTACGAAGTGACCTACGAAAGCAAAGTAAACCGACTCACTCTCCCCGAAGGCCAATACGATACCCCCAAGACGTTCATAGAGGGTCTGACCACCTTGTTGAATTACAAGTCTCTACGGAAGGTGACGAATAGTTCAAGACCCCTGAAAGCCTATCCCTTCAAGAATCACGTGATCTTCGATGTCAACACATACAACGACAAGGCCTGTATCCTGCTCAGCCCCAACGTGGGTGTGAAACTCAGCCCTAGGCTACAGCAAATGTTAGGTCTCCCTTACAGCGTCTACACGGGTCCCACCACCGACAACGGTGACGTTGTGATGGATATGAAAGTAGGTATGTACGGACTCTACGTCTACTCGGACGCGGTGGACAGCCATATTGTGGGCGATGTGAACACACCTCTGTTACGGGTGGTACCCATTAGAAAGAAGTATGGCGATCAAGTCACCCAGAGTTTCAACCACATACTCTACCTGCCCGTACGACACACCGATATCAACACGATCACGGTGGATATAAGAGATGACACGGGACACCCGGTCACATTCGAACGAGGGAAAGTGGTGCTGACACTTCATTTCCGACAAGCACGTTCTCCTCACTTCGTATAATGTACGTGCCTTACCAGTGGCATACGGCCAGCTATGCCGACTACTACAAGAAACAAACGGGAGGTAGATTGCCCATCTTTAGCGGTGCACGCATGCAACGAGATCACGGATTGGGTAACATACTGGGCAGCATCGTCAAAACGTTCTTGCCCTTGGTGACACGGGGTGTCAAAGCGGTGGGTAAACAAGCGGTACGCAGTGGACTGCACGTGGCCGGTGATGTCTTGGGAGGCACGGCACCCCGACAAGCCTTGAAACGACGGGCCCGAGAAGCAGGTAGCGTCTTGATCGCCAAAGCCCTTAAAAGACAACCACGGGCACAGCGAAGAGTCATTCGACGACAGACACACCGACGACGCACACCCCGGAAGAAGAAGAAGAGTAAGAGAGACATCTTCGCATAATGGCATTCATTCACTCCGAGTCGTGTCCGTCTACCAACAGTGAATTGGATTTGTGGACTATTCCACCCACACAGACCAGTGTGGCCGAAGGACGTTGGGTAGAACATCGACCCCTGGCTAGCCTGACGGGTACGGGACCCCTGGAATTTACCATTGAAAACAAAGATACGGCCTACCTGGATTTATCCCACACGTACTTGTACGTGAAAGCCAAAATAGTGGACAGAGCCGGGGACCCCATCGGGAACGATGCGGTGGTAGGCCCGGTGAGTCTTTGGCTGCACTCCTTGTTCCAACAGGTGGATATCAGTCTGAACGATAAACTCATCAGTACGTCCACCAATACGTACCCGTACCGAGCCTACATCGAGACGCTGTTGTCGTACGGCGAAGATGCCAAAAAATCACACTTGCAAGCCTCGCTGTACTACAGGGATACACCCGGAGCCATGGATAGCATCGCCGCTACCAATAATGGGTTC
This sequence comes from Hanleya hanleyi, assembly GCA_036873755.1. Classification (NCBI taxonomy): domain Eukaryota; kingdom Metazoa; phylum Mollusca; class Polyplacophora; order Lepidopleurida; family Hanleyidae; genus Hanleya; species Hanleya hanleyi. Next base: position 32,068 of record JAVTVY010000853.1, read on the forward strand.
GCCATGCGCAGACAGTTGACAGCCACTAGCAAGTCCATCGATATGATGGGACGACTGCACGCCGATCTGTTCCTGCAAGACCGCTACATGATGAACGGTGTATCCATCAAGATCAAGTTGATCCGTTCCACACCCACGTTCGCCTTGATGGCCGATGGAGCTGGTGGTCCCAATTTCAACATCGTCATAGAAGATGCAGCCCTGTTTGTCCGTACGGTGGATTTGCAACAGGGTGTGTTGCTGAGTCACATGGAAGCCTTATCGAAAAAACCAGCCCTGTACCCTATCCGACGCGTACAGACCAAGGTGTTCTCTGTGCCAGCAGGTACGATGATGGCCAATCGTGAAAATTTATTTCTAGGGGATCTCCCTAAACGTCTTACCCTGGCGTGTGTGACCAACACCGCTTTCAATGGACAGTGGAGTGAGAATCCGTTCCACTTTCAACATTTCAACCTCAACTTTTTGGCACTGCACGTGGCCGGCCATCAAATTCCAGCCCGCCCGTTACAACCCGATTTTGGTAACCAACACTATGTGCGGAGCTACCTGAACCTGTTTACAGCCACAGGACAAAACAATCAGGACGAAGGAAATACCATCAGTCGACGAGACTTTAGCCGTGGGTACACTTTGTTCGCCTTCGACCTCACCCCCACCTTGGAACACGATCATCAACTGGCCTTGCTCAAGAAAGGAAACTTACGGTTGGAACTGCGTTTCTCGGTCTCTCTAGCCCAGACCATTAACGTGATTTGCTACGCCGAGTTTGATAACGTCATCAGCGTGGATCAGCAAAGAAACGTCCTGTGTGACTACGCCAGCTAGTCACCAGATCATGGAGGTCGGCCCAGGCTAGCGGTGATATGTTGGTGTTCTCCCGTGTCCACTTCCTGATTTCCTGCAACCAATACTCTCTGACGGCCCTCGCTAATTCTTCTTTCTCCCGCCTCTCTTTCGCCGCACCTTTAGTGGTAGACATCTTGGCAACACGGCTCATGATAGGATCTTGATGTATAGGTCTTGACGGTATGCGAAATGTGATTTGAATGAAGCTTTCCCCCACGCGGCCCCTGGTTTTATACTGAAACTAGAGTAGATTTTCATTGGCTGTTTAAACGGGGCGATCCTCGTTCATTGGTTCTGTCTCCGTCCTCGCCATTGGTTGATATACACGTCGCTGATTGGCCCAATAAGACGAGCAGCATACCTCCCTGGGTTAATTTTCAATCCTCGCTTTTTGCACAAAATTGATATAGCAAATTCCCATGTTAAATCCATTCGTATCTCTATAACATTAGGGTTGAACTACGCGTCGCTGATTGGCCCAATTTAGGCGCGAGTGATGCCTGCTGGGTCACCTCAGAATCCTCTCATTTTGCACAAAATTGGTATAGCAAATTTCCCAGGTTAAATCAATGCGTATCTCTATAACATTAGGGTTGAACTACGCGTCGCTGATTGGCCCAATTTTAGGCGCGAGTGATGCATCCTGGGTCAACTCACAATCCTCTCATTTTGCACAAAATTGGGTATGGCAAATTCCCAGGTTAAATCCATTCGTATCTCTATAACATTACATCCCGAATGATCACGGACTTTCACGAAGGTGGAGGAAAATAAAAAACACCATGGGGGCCTATGCTGAGCAACACGAGTGTTTGCCTCGACCTCGACGGATGTTAATTGGCAGTATGTGGGCAGAGAAAATCTTGCTGGGCACTCCGCTACTACAGTGGTACATCAGCCACGGTCTGGAAGTCACACGCGTATACCAAGTGATACAGTACGTACCCAACGCCTGTTTTGCGGAGAATGCCGACATCGTGACGTCTGCCCGTCGTCAAGGTGATCAAGACCCGAGTAAGGCCATCATTGGTGAATCGTGGAAATTGACGGGCAATGGCTATTATGGTAAAACGGTCACGAACCAGGATAAGCACGTGAACGTGAACATCTGTACTACCCCACAAGCCCGCAAAAAAGTGAATTCTCCTCTGTCTCGCTCCGTGGAGGTCATCGATGACGACACGTATGAAATCACTTTAGCCAAAAAGACTATCCGTTACAACCTGCCCCTCCAGATTGGATGTATGGTATACCAGGTGGCCAAGCTGAGGATGCTCCAGTTTCTGTATGATTTCATGGGTGTGTATTTTAATCCATCAGACTGGCAACTCATGGAGATGGATACAGACTCGGCCTACATGGCCGTGTCTAATGCAGATTGGGAGTCCCTGGTCAAACCCGAGTTACGTGCACAGTATGAGGTGGAACGGGACCAGTGGCTACCTCGACGTGACCATTACCAGTACGACAAGCGTACGCAGGGCCTCTTCAAGCTGGAGTGGAGTGGGGATGCCATGATTGCTCTCTCCTCGAAGACGTATTATTGTTACGGTGGAGACGAAAATAAGTTTAGCTGCAAAGGGGTGAACCGGCGCGATCCCAACATCGACAAAGCCTTGTACCTGAACGTGCTGCAAAGCCAGGCCAGTGCGAGTGGGACTAACAGAGAATTTCGGGTGGTGGACCACCAGATGCGGACGTACATCCAGCAACGAGACGCCTTTACTTTCTTTCACCCGAAACGGAAAGTCCTTCCCGATGGCATCAGTACCACTTACCTGGACTTGTGAAAATTTCGAACTATGACTTTTGATACACGAGTTAAAAAGTCAGGATGGCCGAGTGGTCTATGGCGCCAGATAACAGTGCTGGTCTGCGAAATGCAGAACGTAGGTTCGAATCCTACTCCTGACAGGTTTTTTGTACATACCACCTGTATTCTATTGTACATAGTCTAACCCTTCTTGTTCACTTGAATAAAAAAAAGAAGTCAAAACCATCATTTGTGTTTTCATGAATCTTTTTTTATTGAACATCAATGAACGTCAGAACAACAACGTCATAACAAAAAACAATAGTACTGCGCAGTGCATTGAATCAATTAAGTTAACCAGAGAAATGGAGCATGCACATTAAAACGAGAGGCAGTCCAGTCATAGACGAGTACATCACGGTCTTCGGCTTGAGAATAATCATCAAACAATTATAGGATCGTTTGCATAGAATGTCCTCTACTCCGGTGAGTGAGATAAAACACACAGTACTGTCCGCATACACTACTCAAGGGTCCTTGTAATCTTTTAGTATTCCAACGCCACACTGTAGTAGATATGTCCATGAACTTCACCAAATCAGAATGCAGGGGAGCAAGTCCGTAGGAATCAAAGTATTCGCCTTGGCCTAGGGTGTCCACGTACACAGCCACCCAATGTTCACCGGGTCGAGTACCAGGGTCTGTATTCAGGATGTAGGCTGCTGGGGTGGTGGGGGTGGTGGGAAACACATTGCGTGGAAACACACCTCGAAAGGGTACCCGAGGATCTCGCTGGAGTATGGCCATCAGCTGCTCTGTATCCATGACTCTAGCAGCCGTAAAATTGGAATACGGTCGGTGTTCTACCCACCAGGGCAAACCCATCGACGGGGAGTCGACGATCTCCT
>JAVTVY010000854.1:0-36638 GCA_036873755.1 Hanleya hanleyi
AACACACCTCCGTACAACACACTCAGCAGGGTTAGCAATAGCACCCCAAAGACCACTTGCGCTTTGCGCGTTTTGCGAGACGCTGTTTTCGGAGGCAGCTGCTGTTGGTCCATAGCACTGGGGTCGGACGTGGAATGAAGGAGGACGGCAGTGGTGTCTGGTTTTATAGTCGTTTCACCTGGTTGGCAGCGACCCAGGAATTGAAGGAACTGGGCCAGCCTTGCCATTTTACGAAATGAAACAGTTTGCCACGTCGACGTTCCGTTTTCAAAATCTGCTCCACTGTGTAGTAGTCTTGCTGTGTTTTTACAACAGGCTGTAATTCCGTGTCGTAAAACGTCCCCAGCAACGTTTCCCCTTGGAGATCTTCCAGTTCATAGACTCGCCGCTGTCGGGGTAGGCGCCGTTTAATCAGGAAGTGCTCATCGCCCCAGTTGGGCAAGTAACTTTTCTCGAACTTGCCCTTGACTTTACTGATCCGTACAGGGTCCCCGACCTTGTACACCGCCTTCGTCGTTTGCTGCGATGGCCTGGGGTACAAGACACGCCGGACTTGGGCTTCATTGCGTTGGGTCACGGTAATGGGGGCTCTCTCTATACTTCGATGATAGGCTCGATTGTAACCCTCACCAGTTTCGGGAGAACATCGATGTACCGCCTTGTATTCTTATAGGTGAAATATTTATACATGCGGCCTTTGAATGTCCTGTTGAACCTCTCCACCACGGAAGCCTTGGTCTCGTTGTACGTATGGAAGAAAAACATCTTCTGTTTCTTGAGAAAGGCTTGGAACGGTCTGTTGAGGAATTCCGTGCCTTCGTCGGTTTGCAAATATAAAGGTTTGCGCCCGGTCTTGAAGATGTCTTTGAACGCCGCTATGAGATTTGCCCCCGTTTTCGTCCGATGGGTACCACCCACGCATACTTGGATAGGATATCGATGCACGTCAAGATATACCGATTCTCATCGTTGTGTTTGGCAAAGGCGCTCATATCGACCAAATCCGCTTGCCACTGGGCATCTATTCCTCCCACGATGACCCGGTTCCGCAGAAAATGGCGACGGACAGATCGATGTAAGGTATAGGTGTCTTGTCTTCTTAACCAATCTCGGACTTGGGCACGTTGTACCCCCTGGGGTTTGGCCTCTCGATAGAGAGCCGACAATGCACTATAGGCTGCCGGACTGTCGGGACTGTAGTATAAGTTATCCAACACCTTCTCCCAACGCTTCATGGTGACAAAATGATGATGGACCCTGGCTCTATCGTTTATTTATAACGGGTATATCTTGGGCCGGAGTTTCTTTCTGATTTTCTTCGTGGACTTCCACAGTGGCCATGGTAAATGACCAGTCCAACTCGTCTGATGACCGCTTGATAAGCACTTCATCCACATCCACCACGGCATCTTCCAATGCAGACCATAGATCAGGTGAAGGGTAAAATGCACTGTACCTCCATCTAGCCGAGCCAATTGAGCAAAGAAAGGGCCGCGTCGGATGTACACATCGTGACACAAGTGGATGAGGTCGCCGTCCAGTTCACCAGACAACACCCGTTTGAATTTGGTCCAGCCCTCCCGGGACAGACGAATGTGAGCCGGGCACGGTTGTGTAGGGTCCGTGTCTCCCACCACCTCCTCCATGATATCGACCTTATCCGCATACACGTGCAGGAAAACCCCGGGGGTCAAGCTGAAATACGCCAGTACTATATGCTCCGTCATGGTCAGTACGTGAATGGTACCAGATTTCACTGTCTCTCGTATTTATAGGGAGAACCCCGTGAGATCAAAGGATCAGGTGGTCATGTCATTGGGCTGACTGAGTCTAGCGGGGCAATCAATGGCATCGTCGTCGGGTTCATGTAGTTGTTCATGGGGTTCAGCCGCCGCGTCTTCCATAGCACGAACCCACGCTAATTGGTCGGGTGATCGGTCGTCCGGTGTAAATAACTGGTCCACAATAGGCACTATTTTCTCCAAGGCTGACCACACAGAGGAAGTTAGGCTGATACTTCGCGTAGGCTCTTGGTAGGGACCCAGACGTATATGGACGGGTGGTACGGAATATACGTAGATGGCGTTGTCCAGGTGGATGAGGTCTCCGTCCAACTCACCGCTCAACACCCGTTTAAACTTAGTCCACCCATCACGCTGTAGTGTCACCGGATTCGATAGCCTCTCAGCGGGCGTCCAGTAAATAGCTTGATCGTCTTTCACCAGCGTGACTTTATCTTGATAAATGTATAACCTCACACTGGGTGTAAGAGGCAGGATGGCGCGTAGTGACATGCTTGCTGTAAATGTCGAAGGGAGAATGACACACACTCTGTCTCATCCCTCGTATTTATAGTGTCAATACCACAGCGCCAGGGTGAATAGGGCACAGACTAGTATGAGGCCAACCAGCCGGCGCTGGTTCCGGCGTGAGCGCTCCTGGTCCATAGCGCGAGCATCAAGGATGGCTGTCATAGTCCAGTAGTGGTGAGTGATGGCACGCCTCTCCATCGAGTGCACTCTGTGGAGGACCGCTTCTGTGAACTCGTTCAGGATCTGGCGTCGTCCCTCGTTGTCGTCGCCATCTGCAAACATGGACCGGACCACTGCTCGGTAACCCGTGAATGAATTCACCACGGTGGCATACTGTAAAATGCGAGTCGCATGGGGCTGGATCTCCGCCATGGCTCTGTAGAAATGAAGGTGTGGGATCCAGAGGGACGTGTTTTATAGACCAGATGTAGCTCTACGGGTGTAGTCCGTGATACGTACTATTCTGATGGGTTAGTCCAAAAAAAAAGGGAGCAACAACAACAACAACAACAACACAGATTACAGATCAATCCTTTTTCCAGGTCACGCCCGATTCACGCAGACCGGAAGTGACGTCATACACCTGCGCACAACCGTGATGGAAAAAAATGGATATGACCTTGAACTGATCACGTGACCTCCCCGTGATGACAAATACCCAGAACCAAGTGAGTACATGCATCCCATAGTCCCAGGTCACGCCGATTCACGCAGACCGGAAGTGACGTCATACACCTGCGCACAACCGTGATGGAAAAACCCAGAACCAAGTCAGTACATGCATTCCATACAGGCAGACGAGGTCAAAATACTCGCTTCTGATTGGCTGTCAAAGGTCAGGTAAGTCACAGTGCTCCGCAAAAGTAGTGCAATGAATACTCCCTACCCTAAAAATCGACTCCTTTTATACGTTTTTCTATAATCCGCCATCTTGTCCCACCACCCACCACACACGCCGCCATCTTGTCCCACCACCCACAACCGCCATCTTGTCCCACCACCCACAGCCGCCATCTTGTCCCACCACCCACAGCCGCCATCTTGTCCCACCACCCACAGCCGCCATCTTGTCCCACCACCCACAGCCGCCATTTTTGTCCCACCCCCACGCCGCCATCTTGTCCCACCACCCACACGCCGCCATCTTGTCCCACCACCCACACCCGCCATCCACCACCCACACGCCGCCATCTTGTCCCACCACCCACAGCCGCCATCTTGTCCCACCACCCACACGCCGCCATCTTGTCCCACCACCCACACGCCGCCATCTTGTCCCACCACCCACACGCCGCCATCTTGTCCCACCACCCACACGCCGCCATCTTGTCCCACCACCCACAGCCGCCATCTTGTCCCACCACCCACACGCCGCCATCTTGTCCCACCACCCACAGCCGCCATCTTGTCCCACCACCCACCATCCACGCATGCGCACACCACCAATTGTGACGTCACCCAAGGTTCTGCGCATGCGCAGTGAAGCGCTATTCTATCAATTTGCTTGTTGTATACTACTTAGGTGGTCACTCTCAGGAAGTTCAGCATATGATATGGATGGAGTTATCAACCTTCGAACAGTGTTGTCTGTCATCATGCAGGACAGGACACCCCACCAGAATTCAATTATTCGGGTAGCCCAGAACCAGAACATCATCTCACAAACGTACATTTGCCAGGCCAATCTTCTTTATCAAAGTACATACTTCATATAATGGTATTTGATTTCATCCTGCTATAGATGTGTGTGACGTTTTGATTTCAATTAAAAACGCTGTTAATTTTTTTCTTCAAAATAAATTCCTTTGGCTCTTAAGAAGATGAACTGTTTTTCGATAACTAGTTATGAGCTCGTTTAGGCCTACTTTTTTTTCGCGAAGCATGCTTAACCGTATCGCGGTGAGTTCAGGAATAATTAGCAAAACACTTCAGGAAATCTCATCAGTTTTAGGCCGCTCCCCGCGCGGTCATATGTCAGAATAGATCTGTGCGGAGATAGCAAAAGGACGTTTTCGCGTCCAAGATGGCTGACGTATTGCAATGGTACTATCCGTAGCTTTGTATGAAATTTGTGGAGTTATTATTCAATCAAAGCAACAACAACAACAGCAGAAAACATCCAACCACCCGTTTCGTTAATATAAACTCCGCAGACATATTCGACCAGCTGACACACATAACCTGGTTGCAGGAAACTCGGTTCTGTCCAGGATTCAGAAAGTTCATCCAATTTGCCATATTCTGCCTCTCCCAGGCGTCACTCTCTGACTACATGTGATTATTTACCTACCAGGCCGCCCCCAACCCCCCGTATCAAATTTTATACCGGTACGTTATCTCCAGAAAGACAAAAATTGAGAGCTGACGCTCCGTGACTCTGTACATTGGGTCATTAAGCCTATTTGCATAACCTTCCGAGCAGAGGATCTTGGATTGGCGACCAAGTGGGGTACCAGAAAGGTGATGTTTTTGTCATTAGTCTTCAATATTTCTGATTTTCCGCGAGGCGGAGTGGGCTCGGTCTATTTTATTTCACATCAGATTAATATTCACTACTTTATCAGACAGTTTTTGGAGAAATGACATGAATAAAAAAATTCGAAAAAGCTGACAGAAAAATCGATTAAAAATACCTTTTTGAAAAATTACGTCAGTTCATGCAGGGTCCACGAGGCACCAATTTCACGATCACTTCACTTCCGCCGATAACAGAGGGGGAGTAGTCATTTTGCGCATGTGCATTCCGGAAGTCGGTGTCTCATCTCTATCCCAAACACCACCCTGCGCACTTCCGGAACTGCCATCTTTCTTTACTACACCACAACGGTGCATGCTCAGCATGACGCGAATTCCAGTTCAAACCACGCCAGGTTGACACTGCGTCACGAAACACTTCACACTGTCAATTTGAACCACGGATGGTCTCTAAATCGCTCAAACACATCCTGTTCACTCTCAAAATGCCCGCTTTCGAAACTACTGCCCAACTACGCATGCACACTTTGACGTAACTTCCAGTACAAGCCACGCCAATCGTTGTCTACCCACCGACTATGGTTGGCGCTGGTGGACAAAATTTCACAAATAGCCCTCGGACTAATTCGATTTAATCCTCGGGCTAAATCGATTTAATCCTAGGGCTAAACCCACCAATCGTAATACATTTTCTAAACCCCGGATTACAGTTCTTTAGTTCTCGGACTAAACAATTTAACCCTCGGGTTGATTACATCCAATCCCCGGACTCATGATTTAACCCGCGGACTAGATGATTTAGCCCTCGGACTAAATGCATTTAACCCGCGGACTAGATGATTTAGCCCTCGGACTAAATGCATTCAACCCTAGGTCTAATTCGTTTCACTTAGGGCTAAATTGACCAATTGTGATAGATTTCCTAAACCCAGGGTTATATATATCTAGCTCTCGGACTGAACGATTTGGCCCTCGGGCTTAAATATTTAACCCTAGTAGTATACAAAGCGCAAGTAGGCTTAATAGCGCCTCAATGCGCATGCGCGAAGGGGGGTTTTTGGGGTGTATTGGGGGGTGTGCGCAGGAGTGTTGTGCGCAGGTATGACGTCACTTCCGGTTTGGGTGAATGGGGCGTGACCTTGGGGACATGTATTTCTTCGCGGTGATGCGGTCTGGCGGTGATGCGGTCTGCCTCCGCGGACCGAAAGTAGTCCCAAACCCGTGGGTTTTCGTGAGAATGTTCGGCAATCTGTAGGGACCGCTAGTGGACCGATGGGGTCGAGTGAGGTATCAAAGTGAAGCATTCGTGAAGGGGCATTTGATGGGCTGGGTGTGGGGTTGACATATCGGCCTTCTGCGCATGCGCGGTGGCCGAAGGGTATGAAAATAGCCTTTTTGGAGCTAGGGGAGCCCCTAGTGGACCGATGGGGTCGAGTGAGGTATCAAAGTGAAGCTTATGTGAAGGGGCATCTAATGGGCTGGGTGAGGGGTTGACATATCGGGCTTCTGCGCATGCGCGGTGGCCGAAGGGTATGAAAATAGCCTTTTTGGAGCTAGGGGAGCCCCTAGTGGACCGATGGGGTCGAGTGAGGTATCAATGTGAAGCACTCATGAAGGGGCATCTAATGGGCTGGGTGTGGGGTTGACATATCGGCCTTCTGCGCATGCGCGGTGGCCGAAGGGTATGAAAATAGCCTTTTTGGAACTAGAGGAGCCCCTAGTGGACCGATGGGGTCGAGTGAGGTATCAAAGTGAAGCATTCATGAAGGGGCATCTAATGGATTGGGTGTGGGGTTGAAATATCGGCCTTCTGCGCATGCGCGGTGGCCGAAGGGTATGAAAATAGCCTTTTTGGAGCTAGGGGAGCCCCTAGTGGACCGATGGGGTCGAGTGAGGTATCAAGTGAAGCATTCATGAAGGGGCATCTAATGGACTGGGTGTGGGGTTGAAATATCGGCCTTCTGCGCATGCGCGGTGGCCGAAGGGTATGAAAATAGCCTTTTTGGAGCTAGGGGAGCCCCTAGTGGACCGATGGGGTCGAGTGAGGTATCAATGTGAAGCATTCATGAAGGGGCATCTAATGGACTGGGTGTGGGGTTGAAATAGCGGCATTCTGCGCATGCGCGGTGGTCCAAGGGTATGCAAATAGCCGTGTTGGAGCTAGGGGAGCTACTAATGGTCCAATGGGGTCGAGTGAGGTATCAAAGTGAAGCCTAGGTGAAGAGGCGTTCAGGCAATGGGGTGGGTGCATGTAAAATTATTCCTGAAGAAAAAAAAAAAACGGAAAACGGACTTTATCGAAAAACCTGGGAAAATGCCTATATGGGGTATGAGGGGTATATAGGTCGACGGGCTTAACGGGGCTTGTCTATCAATAGAGTTATCTCCCCCTAGTTCCAGGGTGGGTGTATGTAAAAATTTTCCTGAAAAAATACGGAATACGGACTTTATCCTAAATTACGGGAAAATGCCTATATGGGGTATGGGAGGTATAGGACCATCCTGGGAAACGTACTTCTATACATTTGCGGTAGGGTTGTGGGGTCTCGTTTTACTCGTCTCGTCATTTAGAACATGATAGGAAGTGTCCCCGTGCGAATCGGTGAAATTTTTGAAAAAAGTCACCGAACCCATATAGTCCCATACTGAGGGTATAGGATCAATGTTTGTCCCCCTGGGAAACGTACTTCTATACATTTGCGGTAGGGTTGTGGGGTCTCGTTTTACTCGTCTCGTCATTTAGAACATGATAGGAAGTGTCGCCGTGCGAATCGGTGAAATTTTTGAAAAAAGTCACCGAACCCCATATAGTCCCATACTGAGGGTATAGGATCAATGTTTGTCCCCTGGGAAACGTACTTCTGTACATTTGCGGTAGGGTTGTGGGGTCTCGTTTTACTCGTCTCGTCATTTAGAACATGATAGGAAGTGTCCCCGTGCGAATCGGTGAAATTTTTGAAAAAAGTCACCGAGCCCCATATAGTCCCATACTGGGGTATAGGTTCAATGTTTATCCCCCTGGGAAACGTACTTCTATACATTTGCGGTAGGGTTGTGGGGTCTCGTTTTACTCGTCTCGTCATTTAGAACACGATAGGAAGTGTTGCGGAGCGAATCGGTGAAATTTTTGAAAAAGTCACCAAGGCCTGGATAGGCCCATAGGCCTATACTGCATGGCTATGGGTGTATAGGGCCATACGGGGTGGACATGTTGGAGTCTAGGTGAGTCCCTGGTGGTCCAATGGGGTCGAGTGAGGTCTTATTTTGAAGCTCTCGTGCAGCAGCATCCGACTGGGCTAATGGTTCGTTCGTGTTCAATAGTCTGCGCATGCGCAGTCTGGCCGTAGTATAGAAAACAGGCATTTTGGGTGCTATGTAGGGGTGTGTTTGGGTTAGAGATGGGCTAATCACGGTTCGAATGGGTCGTGTGAGGTGTCAAAGTGAAGCTTGTGTGGGGTAAAGTCAGAATGGTGTGTTTTTGAATGCAAGTCGCGTCAATCTGCGCATGCGCAGTTGGTTGTATTAAGTAAAGTGGCCATTTTGGGGCAGTACATGAAGGTGTTTGGGGTAGAGATGGACCGCTATGGGTCCGAATGGGTCGTGGAGGGTGTCATCTTGTAGTTCTCGGGGTGTACATTCCGATTTGAGGGATGTTCGCGTCATCTGTGACGTCATCGGTACGAGTAGTAGCGAAAGTGGCCATTTTCGGGCAGTACATGGAAGGTATTTGGGGTCGAGATGGGCTATTCACGGTTCGAATGCGTCCTGGAAGGTGTCATCTTGTAGTTCTCGGGGTGTACATTCCGATTTGAGGGATGTTCGCGTCATCTGTGACGTCATCGGTGACGTCATCGGTACGAGCAGTAGCGAAAGTGGACATTTTCGGGCAGTACATGAAGGTATTTGGGATCGAGATGGGCTATTCACGGTTCGAATGCGTCCTCGAAGGTGTCATCTTGTAGTTCTCGGGGTGTACATTCCGATTTGAGGGACGTTCGCGTCATCTGTGACGTCATCGGTGACGTCATCGGTACGAGTAGTAGCGAAAGTGGACATTTTCGGGCAGTACATGAAGGTATTTGGGGTCGAGATGGGCTATTCATGGTTCGAATGCGTCCTGGAAGGTGTCATCTTGTAGTTCTCGGGGTGTACATTTCGATTTGAGGGATGTCCGCGCCATCTGTGACGTCATTGATGACGTCATCGGTACGAGTAGTAGCGAAAGTGGACATTTTGTGGGTGCGTGAGGGTGAGTTTGGTGTAGAGATGCACCATCCTTAGTCCGAATGCGTCGTGTGAGGTGTCATTTTGTAGCTCTCGGGGTGTACATTCCCAATTGAGGCATGTCCGAAACATCTGTGACGTCATCGATGACGTCATCAGTAGCGTGCAGACCTCGATTTGAGGCATGTTCGCGTCATCTGTGACGTCATTGGTGACGTCATCAGTAGGAGTAGTAGCGAAAGTGAGCATTTTGGGGCAGTGAAAGCAGGTATTTGGTGTAGAGATGGACCATCCGTGGTCCAAATGGACCGTGTGAGGTGTCATCTTGTAGCAACGCCCACCAACACCATTCTTAATGCTTCAACGCCCTGGTGAAGTAGATCAGAAGCTCTGATATTCCATGGAATTGTCACTAATTCTTCGAAATGCGGTGATGCCCGTCAACGCCCGTCGTTACACCTTAACACTCTAACATAACGCCATGATATAGACCAGAGAGAGAACAACAGCAACAACAACAAGGATGACACATGAGAGAACAACAACAACAAGAAGTTTTTTTTCATATAGTTTATTTTCCCCAATGTTACATCATACCCACGCTGGGGGAGCCGCGTTGGGTATATTTACAATTCAAGAAGATTCTTATCCAATCAGAGGCCACCATTTGCATGCTTCATATTCGTTCCTGTCCGTTAGATGTATTCTTGTCCAATCAGAAGTCTCCATTTCAGAAAGTGCCATCTGAACCGTTTATTCTTATCATCGTCGGGCAGGCCAGGATACCGTTGAGGCAACATATCCTCAGATAGTTGTTTGCGCATTCTGAGTATCTATCAGTGCATGGGTGAATACTTTCATCCGATGGGGTGGTGGTCAGTTTAACCACGAAGAACGTAACATTGGTCAATATCTCCATTATCCACTTGGTGTTACAATTCAAGAACACTCTTGTCCAATTAGAGGCCACCATTTGCATCTGTCATATTCGTTCCTGTCCGTTAGATGTATTCTTCTCCAATCAGAAGTCTCCATTCCAGAAAGTTCCATCTTCGGCCATGTTCGCTTTGAATCGTTTATTCTAATCATCGTCGGGCAGCCCAGGAAACCGTTGAGGCAACATATCCTCAGATACATGTTTGTGCATTCTGAGTATCTATCAGTGCATGGGTGAATACATTCACCCGATGGGAATATTCCCTAGTTTGGTCACGAAGAACGTAACATTGGTGACCCTCTCCACTGTCCACTTGGTGTTGGGGTGTTGTTGTTGGGCCCATTTCAAGGGATCCACGGTGTCCAGTTTCTCCAGCATCGTCTGTAGCGACACTCGGTTAATGATGGTAAACGGTTGGTCAAATACCCGGATGTTACTGCTCGGGTAAAAGTATCGGACTTGGTCTGTCTCCTTATGCCGCAGCACATAACCAAACGCCAGATTTAATTTGAAGGACTTAGCTTGATCTTTGAAGATGGCTTCCACGTAGCTAGGTAGACGGGCGAGGTCGGTCAGTCGAAAATTGTAGATATCTTGAATAGGGCGATGACGGTAGAAACAGTGCCGTATCATGGACCAGTGGCGCCGATAAATGTCACTCACTGGCTGGGCGTCCTGTAAGAGATCGCTAGGAACATTTATGGGCTCGTCCCGAAAATGTTCGATGTTGTCAGGCGTATGACTCGAAACCGTAACGGAGGGGTCCGGCTGGATATCCAGGCCCTCCTGGACCGTGGGTATAGGCAGGCTCTTCGTCATCGCATCACCAGTGGCGTTCGTCTCTCCGGGTTCATCTTCACTGGGTCTGGCCTTCCGCGGCTCCTCTTTAGTGGAAAGTTGTTGCCCAAACCGTAGAGACGGGGCATGCATCAAACGTTGGTGCTGTCTAAACCGACTGGGTCGTTTGAAGAGTCGACCACAATCATTACATAGTACCGTCGCATCCGCGTGGAGTACCCTCTCATGACGCAGTAAATGATCCTTCCGATTGAATGACCGTGCGCAGATTATACAAATATACCGGGCATCGTTGTGGATGGAGGCCTCGTGGCGTCGTAACTTATCTAGACGAGTAAACATCTTCTGGCAAGTTGTGCAAGTGAACATCTTGGTGGTTGACAGATTGTCTGATGAAACGGCCAGGCCGCCTCCCTTTTATAGCACGCTAGCTGGTGATCTATTTTTAGCACACTCAGTTCAACTATCCCCAAGTCGAGGGCCGAGCCGTGACATCTTCGGTAACCTCCGTGTCTCTTCGGTCACCTCCGTAACGTCAACGACCAACATGTAGACATATAGAGTATGTACGGCATGTTATGGTATTCATCAGTGCATGAGTGACGCATTCAGCCGATGGGGGTGGTCGGTCAGCTTGGTAACGAAAAACGTAACATTGGTCACACTCTCCACTGTCCACTTGGTGTTGGGGCGTTGTTGCTGGGCCCATTCCAAGGGATCCACGGTGTCCAGTTTCTCCAGCATCGTCTCTAGCGACGCCCGGTTAATGGTAAACGGTTGGTCAAATACCCGGATGTTACTGCTCGGGTAAAAATATCGGGCTTGGTCTGTGTCCTTATGCTGCGGCACATAACCAAACACCAGATTTAATTTGAAGGACGTAGCTTGGTCATTGAAGATGGCTTCCACGTAGTTGCGTAGACGGGTGAGGTCAGTCAGTCGGAAATTGTAGATATCTTGAATAGGGCGATGACGGTAGAAACAGTGCCGGATCATGGGCCAATGGCGCCGATAAATGTCACTCACTGGATGGTCTTCGTGTGACAGATCGCTGGGAACATTTATGGGTTCGCCCACGAAGTGTACTTTACCCTCCACGTCGTACAAAATCTGGCCCAAGGTCTTGTCGTCGGAATTTGACTGTTGAATTAGGGCGACATCATCATCGGCCCTCGTGCGATGGGTGGGAGTTCCCCCTGTTTCGATATTGATGCCTACGGGCTCTTCTACCTGCAAACGTGGCTGCGGAACAGGGTGTCGTGTGCGTTGGTGTCGCAGCAACTGACTGGTCAGTTTGAAAAGCCGACCACATTCTTCGCATGGACGCTTGGGTACTTCATGGCGTGCACGTGTGTGGCGCTGTAAATGATCCGGGCGCTGAAACGACAGTGTACATATCGTACAGTTATACCGGGCGGTTCCTTCGTGCTTGGTAGCCTCATGGCGGCGCAAGTCGTGCAGACGAGTGAATGATTTCGAGCACGTAGTACAAGTGAACATCTTGGTGGTTGACAGAGTGTCTGATGAAACGGTCAGGCCGCTTCCCTTTTATAGCACGCTAGCTGAGGTTGGAAGTGACATTTGCATATGACCTCTGTGAGGTCACTTCCGCTTCCGTTCACGTGACCGGAAGTGACCTTTGACCCCGGCGCGCAAAGGTTTCCACCGCGCCGCGGTGGAAACCTTTACACCGCGTGCGCCGGGGTCAAAGGTCACGCCGGGGTCAAAGGTCACGCCGGGGTCAAAGGTCACGCCGGGGTCAGACACTCTGTCAACCACCAAGATGTTCACTTGTACTACGTGCTCGAAATCATTCACTCGTCTGCACGACTTGCGCCGCCATGAGGCTACCAAGCACGAAGGAACCGCCCGGTATAACTGTACGATATGTACACTGTCGTTTCAGCGCCCGGATCATTTACAGCGCCACACACGTGCACGCCATGAAGTACCCAAGCGTCCATGCGAAGAATGTGGTCGGCTTTTCAAACTGACCAGTCAGTTGCTGCGACACCAACGCACACGACACCCTGTTCCGCAGCCACGTTTGCAGGTAGAAGAGCCCGTAGGCATCAATATCGAAACAGGGGAACTCCCACCCATCGCACGAGGGCCGATGATGATGTCGCCCTAATTCAACAGTCAAATTCCGACGACAAGACCTTGGGCCAGATTTTGTACGACGTGGAGGGTGAAGTACACTTCGTGGGCGAACCGATAAATGTTCCCAGCGATCTGTCACACGAAGACCATCCAGTGAGTGACATTTATCGGCGCCATTGGCCCATGATCCGGCACTGTTTCTACCGTCATCGCCCTATTCAAGATATCTACAATTTCCGACTGACTGACCTCACCCGTCTACGCAACTACGTGGAAGCCATCTTCAATGACCAAGCTACGTCCTTCAAATTAAATCTGGCGTTTGGTTATGTGCTGCAGCATAAGGACACAGACCAAGCCCGATATTTTTACCCGAGCAGTAACATCCGGGTATTTGACCAACCGTTTACCATCATTAACCGGGCGTCGCTAGAGACGATGCTGGAGAAACTGGACACCGTGGATCCCTTGGAATGGGCCCAACAACAACGCCCCAACACCAAGTGGACAGTGGAGAGTGTGACTAATGTTACGTTTTTCGTTACCAAGCTGACCGACCACCCCCATCGGCTGAATGCGTCACTCATGCACTGATGAATACCATAACATGCCGTACATACTCTATATGTCTACATGTTGGTCGTTGACGTTACGGAGGTGACCGAAGAGACACGGAGGTTACCGAAGATGTCACGGCTCGGCCCTCGACTTGGGGATAGTTGAACTGAGTGTGCTAAAAATAGATCACCAGCTAGCGTGCTATAAAAGGGAGGCGGCCTGGCCGTTTCATCAGACAATCTGTCAACCACCAAGATGTTCACTTGCACAACTTGCCAGAAGATGTTTACTCGTCTAGATAAGTTACGACGCCACGAGGCCTCCATCCACAACGATGCCCGGTATACTTGTATAATCTGCGCACGGTCATTCAATCGGAAGGATCATTTACTGCGTCATGAGAGGGTACTCCACGCGGGTGCGACGGTACTATGTAATGATTGTGGTCGACTCTTCAAACGACCCAGTCGGTTTAGACAGCACCAACGTTTGATGCATGCCCCGTCTCTACGGTTTGGGCGACAACTTTCCACTAAAGAGGAGCCGCGGAAGGTCAGACCCAGTGAAGATGAACCCGGAGAGACGAACGCCACTGGTGATGCGATGACGAAGAGCCTGCCTATACCCACGGTCCAGGAGGGCCTGGATATCCAGCCGGACCCCTCCGTTACGGTTTCGAGTCATACGCCTGACAACATCGAACATTTTCTGGACGAGCCCATAAATGTTCCTAGCGATCTCTTACAGGACGCCCAGCCAGTGAGTGACATTTATCGGCGCCACTGGTCCATGATACGGCACTGTTTCTACCGTCATCGCCCTATTCAAGATATCTACAATTTTCGACTGACCGACCTCGCCCGTCTACGCAGCTACATGGAAGCCATTTTCAATGACCAAGCTACGTCCTTCAAATTAAATCTGGCGTTTGGTTATGTGCTGCGGCATAAGGAGACAGACCAAGTCCGATACTTTTACCCGAGCAGTAACATCCGGGTATTTGACCAACCGTTTACCATCATTAACCGAGTGTCGCTACAGACGATGCTGGAGAAACTGGACACCGTGGATCCCTTGAAATGGGCCCAACAACAACGCCCCAACACCAAGTGGACAGTGGAGAGGGTCACCAATGTTACGTTCTTCGTGACCAAACTACGGAATATTCCCATCGGGTGAATGTATTCACCCATGCACTGATAGATACTCAGAATGCACAAACATGTATCTGAGGATATGTTGCCTCAACGGTTTCCTGGGCTGCCCGACGATGATTAGAATAAACGGTTCAAAGCGAACATGGCCGAAGATGGAACTTTCTGGAATGGAGACTTCTGATTGGACAAGAATACATCTAACGGACAGGAACGAATATGACAGATGCAAATGGTGGCCTCTAATTGGACAAGAGTGTTCTTGAATTGTAACACCAAGTGGATAATGGAGATATTGACCAATGTTACGTTCTTCGTGGTTAAACTGACCACCACCCCCATCGGATGAAAGTATTCACCCATGCACTGATAGATACTCAGAATGCGCAAACAACTATCTGAGGATATGTTGCCTCAACGGTATCCTGGCCTGCCCGACGATGATTAGAATAAACGGTTCAGATGGCACTTTCTGAAATGGAGACTTCTCATTGGACAAGAATACATCTAACGGACAGGAACGAATATGAAACATGCAAATAGTGGCCTCTGATTGGATAAGAATCTTCTTGAATTGTAAATATACCCAACGCGGCTCCCCCAGCGTGGGTATGATGTAACATTGGGGAGAATAAACTATATGAAAAAAACTTCTTGTTGTTGTTGTTCTCTCGTGTGTCATCCTTGTTGTTGTTGCTGTTGTTGTTCTCTCTCCGGTCTATATCATGGCGTTATGTTAGAGTGTTAAGGTGTAACGACGAGCGTTGACGGGCATCACTGCATTTCGAAGAATTAGTGACAATTCCATGGAATATCAGAGCTTCTGATCTATTTCACCAGGGCGTTGAAGCATTAAGAATGGTGTTGGTGGGCGTTGCTACAAGATGACACCTCACACGGTCCATTTGGACCACGGATGGTCCATCTCTACACCAAATACCTGCTTTCACTGCCCCAAAATGCTCACTTTCGCTACTACTCCTACTGATGACGTCACCAATGACGTCACAGATGACGCGAACATGCCTCAAATCGAGGTCTGCACGCTACTGATGACGTCATCGATGACGTCACAGATGCTTCGGACATGCCTCAATTGGGAATGTACACCCCGAGAGCTACAAAATGACACCTCACACGACGCATTCGGACTAAGGATGGTGCATCTCTACACCAAACTCACCCTCACGCACCCACAAAATGTCCACTTTCGCTACTACTCGTACCGATGACGTCATCAATGACGTCACAGATGACGCGGACATCCCTCAAATCGGAATGTACACCCCGAGAACTACAAGATGACACCTTCCAGGACGCATTCGAACCGTGAATAGCCCATCTCGACCCCAAATACCTTCATGTACTGCCCCAAAATGGCCACTTTACTTAATACAACCAACTGCGCATGCGCAGATTGACGCGACTTGCATTCAAAAACACACCATTCTGACTCTACCCCACACAAGCTTCACTTTGACACCTCACACGACCCATTCGAACCGTGATTAGCCCATCTCTAACCCAAACACACCCCTACATAGCACCCAAAATGCCTGTTTTCTATACTACGGCCAGACTGCGCATGCGCAGACTATTGAACACGGACGAACCATTAGCCCAGTCGGATGCTGCTGCACGAGAGCTTCAAAATAAGACCTCACTCGACACCATTGGACCACCAGGGACTCACCTAGACTCCAACATGTCCACCCCGTATGGCCCTACACACCCATAGCCATGCAGTATAGGCCTATGGGCCTACCCAGGCCTTGGTGACTTTTTTCAAAAATTTCACCGATTCGCTCCGCAACACTTCCTATCGTGTTCTAAATGACGAGACGAGTAAAACGAGACCCCACAACCCTACCGCAAATGTATAGAAGTACGTTTCCCAGGGGGATAAACATTGAACCTATACCCCAGTATGGGACTATATGGGGCTCGGTGACTTTTTTCAAAAATTTCACCGATTCGCACGGCGACACTTCCTATCATGTTCTAAATGACGAGACGAGTAAAACGAGACCCCACAACCCTACCGCAAATGTATAGAAGTACGTTTCCCAGGGGGACAAACATTGAACCTATACCCTCAGTATGGGACTATATGGGGTTCGGTGACTTTTTTCAAAAATTTCACCGATTCGCACGGCGACACTTCCTATCATGTTCTAAATGACGAGACGAGTAAAACGAGACCCAACAACCCTACCGCAAATGTATAGAAGTACGTTTCCCAGGGGGACAAACATTGATCCTATACCCTCAGTATGGGACTATATGGGTTCGGTGACTTTTTTCAAAAATTTCACCGATTCGCACGGGGACACTTCCTATCATGTTCTAAATGACGAGACGAGTAAAAACGAGACCCCACAACCCTACCGCAAATGTATAGAAGTACGTTTCCCAGGATGGTCCTATACCTCCCATACCCCATATAGGCATTTTCCCGTAATTTAGGATAAAGTCCGTATTCCGTATTTTTCAGGAAAATTTTTACATACACCCACCCTGGAACTAGGGGGAGATAACTCTATTGATAGACAAGCCCCGTTAAGCCCGTCGACCTATATACCCCTCATATCCCATATAGGCATTTTCCCAGGTTTTTCGATAAAGTCCGTTTTCCGTTTTTTTTTTTTTCAGGAAAAACTTTACATGCACCCACCCCATTGCCTGAACGCCTCTTCACCTAGGCTTCACTTTGATACCTCACTCGACCCCATTGGACCATTAGTAGCTCCCCTAGCTCCAACACGGCTATTTGCATACCCTTGGACCACCGCGCATGCGCAGAATGACCCTAATTCAACCCCACACCCAGTCCATCAGATGCCCCTTCATGAATGCTTCACTTTGATACCTCACTCGACCCCATCGGTCCACTAGGGCTCCCCTAGCTCCAAAAAGGCTATTTTCATACCCTTCGGCCACCGCGCATGCGCAGAAGGCCGATATGTCAACCCCTCACCCAGCCCATTAGATGCCCCTTCACATATGCTTCACTTTGATACCTCACTCGACCCCATCGGTCCACTAGGGGCTCCCCTAGTTCCAAAAAGGCTATTTTCATACCCTTCGGCCACCGCGCATGCGCAGAAGGCCGATATGTCAACCCCACACCCAGTCCATTAGATGCCCCTTCATGAATGCTTCACATTGATACCTCACTCGGCCCCATCGGTCCACTAGGGGCTCCCCTAGCTCCAAAAAGGCTATTTTCATACCCTTCGGCCACCGCGCATGCGCAGAAGGCCGATATGTCAACCCCACACCCAGTCCATTAGATGCCCCTTCATGAATGCTTCACATTGATACCTCACTCGACCCCATCGGTCCACTAGGGGCTCCCCTAGCTCCAAAAAGCTATTTTCATACCCTTCGGCCACCGCGCATGCGCAGACGGCCGCTATTTCAACCCCATACCCAGTCCATTAGATGCCCCTTCATGAATGCTTCACATTGATACCTCACTCGGCCCCATCGGTCCACTAGGGGCTCCCCTAGCTCCAAAAAGGCTATTTTCATACCCTTCGGCCACCGCGCATGCGCAGAAGGCCGATATGTCAACCCCACACCAGTCCATTAGATGCCCCTTCATGAATGCTTCACATTGATACCTCACTCGACCCCATCGGTCCACTAGGGGCTCCCCTAGCTCCAAAAAGGCTATTTTCATGCCCTTCGGCCACCGCGCATGCGCAGAAGCCCGATATGTCAACCCCTCACCCAGCCCATTAGATGCCCCTTCACATAAGCTTCACTTTGATACCTCACTCGACCCCATCGGTCCACTAGGGGCTCCCCTAGCTCCAAAAAGGCTATTTTCATACCCTTCGGCCGCCGCGCATGCGCAGAAGGCCGATATATCAACCCCACACCCAGCCCATTAGATGCCCCTTCACGAATGCTTCACTTTGATACCTCACTCGACCCCATCGGTCCACTAGCGGTCCCTACAGATTGCCGAACATTCTCACGAAAACCCACGGGTTTGGGACTACTTTCGGTCCGCGGAGGCAGACCGCATCACCGCCAGACCGCATCACCGCGAAGAAATACATGTCCCCAAGGTCACGCCCCATTCACCCAAACCGGAAGTGACGTCATACCTGCGCACAACACTCCTGCGCACACCCCCCAATACACCCCAAAAACCCCCCTTCGCGCATGCGCAGTGAGGCGCTATTAAGCCTACTTGCGCTTTGTATACTACTAACCCTCGGACTGAATGATTCAATCCGCGGACTGAATGATTTAACCCGCGGACTAGATGATTTAGCACGGGGCCTAGATTATTTAGCCCGAGGTCTGGATTGTCCAGTCAATTGTGCGTTTCTAGACCGCATATTGCACGGACCAACCAAGTGCATGTTTAGGAGGTCGGTCACAACAAATAATTCAGTACATCTGTACACACACAGGCCTTTTTCGGTGAACAAGACTACGGCCGTATATGTAGGCCTGGACAAACATGTATTTGTGGGAATGCGTCATGGTGTGTCTCAACCAAATATCTATTGAGAACGTTTTGTCCGATAATTTGAGAAGTTAAAATTGTTGTCTTCTAAGACTTTTGTAACTGGTGCAAATCATATCTATACTAGCAATTTTTGTTTGAAACATTCACTGTTGGGGTGGTAATCTTCTTATTCCTTAATGAGGATTTATACTCGACAATCCTATGTATTAATCAAATTTTCGCTACCCCTTGTCAGTCTTTTAGCGATTTCTACCCAATGGCTTAGAGAAAGGTCATGAAAATTCACCCACTTGTCAATCTCTACACGAGAAAGTTTTTGAAAGAAGAAGTGAAAGAAATCATGTTTATATTTATATTGTCCGTAATTTTAGTCTGGGAATGTCAATCGGGATTGACCCAGTTAATTCCAAGATTCAAATCGATCTACATGTGTCAAACAATTATGCTAGACGACTATTTTCCGGGACACCCTAGTTCAAGTTTCAAGTTCCCTAAGTTCCCTAGTTCCAAGTTCCCAAGTTCCAAGTTCCAGCTCTGTAGTTCCAAGCTCCAGTTCCCCAAAGCTCCCCCTCCGAAGTTTCAAGCTCCAGTTCCCCCAAGTACCACCTCCAAAGTTCAAAAGCTGCAGTTCAAAAGCTCCCAGACCCAACTACTCCCAGATAAAAAGGCTTGAGGGGTGATAAATGACAAGCTTTATGGTTTCAGAAAGATCGCTACCGATACTGTTCAACATCTAGTACTAAACCTCTCGTAATACAGGGCATGTCGCCTAATAATATTTCTTTACAATACTTGTATATGTTTCGGTACATTTTTAGCATCGGTCGGTCTTTTTTTTTGAACCGGTCATTACTTTTCGGCGGTAAGTGTGCACAGAAATTGAGCCAAGCAGAATAGCTTGATCTATCATATAAAATTGGCAACATTTGATGCTGACAGTACACAATGTAAATTCGAAGAAAAATAAGATGGATTTAAAAAGTTATTAAACTTCACACACATTTCTTTGTAAACGTCGCATATCCTTTCTGTATGTAGATCCCTGCCGGTCAATAACTGAAAGTTGGCATGATCATTTGCCCCTGAAAACGTAAAATGACTCGATTATAAATGGTTCAGCTCTCAATGCTGGTATACAGAAATGATAAATAAATCATACAAATACGTCAACTTCACGCTTACCAGAACTACATGGCGTGTTTGTAATCATCATATCAGCCACAAACGGTAAACTATTATGTAATTTTATTGATGCAGCTCGGTTTCACAGAAAGCCATAATCATCCGATCGGTTGCGACCACCGATAGGTGGACGTCCATGGCTCTGTACGAAACAATTCAAATTTTCAAAAGTCGACAAATAGAAATACGAAGCTGCGCATCTGAAAACCCCTCGGCTCTGGGCGCCAGCCATTCATAATTTATTCAATTTGAACCAAGGTGTCAGGAACACCAAGCTGTCAAATGACAAATATACAGATTATCAAAAATGTTAGAATTAGAAATGGCCCGTAAGGTTTCCATTTAATCACAGAAACCAGTATTCATTACATAAGTCTCTTGATGCATCGATGATGTATACCAAATATTACTTCGAGCATTTGAACGGTATCAGAGATAAACAGCATTAATGATGTCGCATAAATTAAAGATGGCCACCCATCCTTCCCGCCACTCAGAGGGACTGATATGGTTATTCATGCATGCAAGTCTCTTCATACATCGATGCTGTATACCAAGTTTCGTATAGAACAAATATAATTAAATTGTATCAGAGATATACATCATTAAAGATTTTGCATAAATTAAAAATGGCCGCCAAGGTTTCCAACCAATCGGGTCCAGATTCATTCGGATTTTGGGTCACGAGTATATGGATGTACACTGCAAGTTTGGTGTGCCTAGGTTAAGTCGTTCTAACGATATCTTGGTAATGAGAAAGCTATGATGGTCTCGCATAAATTAAAGATACATCTAGCCGCCAAAGTTTCCAGCCAATCGGGTCCAGATTCGACAGGGTTCTGGTTCACGAGCATATCGGCGTGCACTGCAAGTTTGGTGTACCTAGGGTGAGCCGTTCTAAAGATATCTGGGTAATGAGAAAGGTGTGATGGACGGACGGACGGATATGACGACAACACTATCCTTCGGCCAAATTTTGGCCGAGGGGTAAAAAATCGAAACAATGCGACGATTATATGAATTACATAACTGAGAAATCTTTGAAATGAAACTAATTGCCATCCATTCATACATACCTCTAATTTTGGGTGCTGATGTGTAAGTGAATTGCGGTAATTCGATATATATGGGGTACCGGTATCTAGTGATCAAGAGGGTCAATGCGACAGTCCGAATCATAAGGGGAACAAGACGGGTATATGATGAATACAAGAAATCTGATGACCGGTCGCATTTGCCATGTTTGTAAAAGAAAGTTCAGTCGCGTATCATCGGCTTATTGCCGATGTGTTGACCGAATAACCCCAGTCAAATCATATCACGATACTACATTTGTTAGTACACACATAGCTCAAAAAGTTCTGTTTCAACAGAATATTGAGCAAATCATTCAATTATTTCTGCATAAAGGCATGGTAATGTACCCCCTCTACTCCCTACTTACTTTCCCTGATCCCACAGCTATCCTGATGCGTATTCACGGTCTTCCGACCTCCAAAAATCTGATAAGATGGGCATTTGAATTTGAGAGAGAAGGATGGTCACTTTCTGTAACCTCATAGCTATCCCAGCGAAGTTTCACAACAAAAGAAACAGATCGCTTGTAAAATTATAAGACGGAAGTGTGTAATCTAAGTTCCTCTACAGGGGATGGATAGGACTTCTTCCATTTAAAGTTATTGGCGATCTGTGCTATCCTGAAGGATGTTTTCACAAACTTTTAATCCCCCCAAAAATTGGTTCCAGTAGGTGTTAGATGCGGCTTATTTTAATCTGTAATCTACAATCAGTGAGCTCCACAACAATTCAAAACATGTGTTGTACAGGCTAGACAGTAACATTATAATAAGTAACATTATAATAAGGGCTGATTAACTATGGCATATGTGTTATGCCTCTTAAACAACCAGATGTGTATAATATCTGGGAGCTTTTGAACTGTAGCTTTGAACTTTGGAGGTGGAGCTTGGGGGGACTGGAGCTTGAAACTTCGGAGGGGAAGCTTGGGGAACTGGAGCTTGGAACTACGGAGCTGGAACTTGGAACTTGGGAACTTGGAACTAGGGAACTTGGGAAAGTTGAAACTTGAACGAGGGTGTCCCACTATTTTCCCCATACTGCGGTGAAAATATTAACCAAGTCCTTCTAAATATTAATTTTTCATTTCATATTTCTTGTTTTGTCTTGTTTTTTTTCGGCTGTATTGTTTGACATTGCTGCATTTGGGGTTCTAATATTTGACTGGTTTCAGCCCGATTGACATTCCCATTGACTAAAATTACGTACAAAATGAATATAAATATTAAATTATATATATATATTTCTTTCAATAACTTCCTCGCATCGACAATGGCATGTGAGTGAATTTCAAGGCCATTGAGAAGAAATCGTTAAATTGCTGACAAGGGTGGGAAAGGTTAATTAATCGGATTTTCGGGTATAAACGCGCTGCTTCCCTTAATACCATGCCAGAAGAGTGATACGTCTATAACAACGTCTTGGCGAAGTATAGCAGGTACATTCAAGTTACAAGCGTCTAGTCCGTCATTCATAATCCAGCCGTCGTCCATTAGAGAATATCCGCGTCCATAATCCAAAGACCTATTCCATTTCCATATAACAGTATTAGCACCAAATTCAAAAAGACAAAAGTATACATAAACATAGGCTTGTTTCCTGCAAGAGAAGCGGTCAACAATTTTCAATGATGCCGGCAAGACATCATGATGTTCCAAAATATCAAATCCGTATCGCTGATCAGTATTCGTAATCCATAATATTCGTTATAGAGTCGTCATCTAAAAATGATGTACCTCAGTCACGCTTTGATTGTGACTGTTCATATGAGTACCATGAGGATCTTGAAAATTGTCTGTAAATTTTGCAACACAGAGAAGATTGGTGACGAATTTCACTTCAAGTTAGAATGTCGTGGTCTATGTAATTTTCGTATTAAGTAGATACCCAAGTATTATTTTACATATATATCACCAAGTTGAAAGTTTCCATTATTCTTAATGTTTGGAGATTTTGTTACAGTATGTAGAACTCCCAGGCTCGGAAAACTGAAGACAATGCCGATAAGCCTGTTTCACAAGCCTGGAGTTCGGCAAATTAACAAACCTATACACCAGTGTTCCCGTTAACTTTGACTTGTAGTACTATGGGAATTCTGCCCAATTCTGCCCGGACAGCAGCATTACATGCCTTTTTGTTCACCCCAATAGCAAACTTGCAAAAACGCTTTCAATTGGGGAGCATTCATGAATATCTCAACAGCCCAAATTTCGGAATTATATGAAAGAATTGGTTTGACCATGATATCAAAAATCTTTGTGTACATGTAGTGATGTATAACTATCAGGCCTGGTACATCAAAGCCTATAAGAGAGCAGATTACCGCCGTAAAACCGATGATAGCTTATCCAGCTGCTCTCAATGCAAGGCAAACACGAGCAGGATTTAACACATGTGTTTACACTTCTTATCATGTCAAAGCTCTTGATTAATATGCGGTCTAGAAACGCACATTTGATTGGACAATCTAGCCCTCGGGCTGAATAATCTAGCCCTCGGACTAAATCATTTAGTCCGCGGGTTGAATCATTTAGTCCGCGGGTTGAATCATTCAGTCCGAGGGTTAAATATTTAAGCCCGAGGGCTAAATCGTTCAGTCCGAGAGCTAGATATATATAACCCGGGGTTTAGGAAATCTATCACAATTGGTCAATTTAGCCCGAAGTGAAATTAGACCTAGGGTTGAATGCATTTAGTCCGAGGGCTAAATCATCTAGTCCGCGGGTTAAATGCATTTAGTCCGAGGGCTAAATCATCTAGTCCGCGGGTTAAATCATGAGTCCGGGGATTGGATGTAATCAACCCGAGGGTTAAATTGTTTAGTCCGAGAACTAAAGAACTGTAACCAGGGGTTTAGAAAATGTATTACGATTGGTGGATTTAGCCCTAGGATTAAATCGATTTAGCCCCAGGATTAAATCGAATTAGTCCGAGGGCTATTTGTGGAATTTTGCCCACCAGCGCCAACCATACCCGGACTCATGATTTAACCCTTGGAAGGGAATGACTTAACCCGCGGACTAGATGATTTAGCCCTCGGACTAAATGCATTTAACCCTAGGTCTAATTCGATTTACTTGGGGCTAAATTGACCAATTGTGATACATTTCCTAAACCTCGGGTTATATATATTTAGCTCTCGGACTGAACGATTTAGCCCTCGGGCTTGAATATTTAACCCTCGGAGTGATTGAATCAGTCCTTGGACTGAATGATTTAACCCGCGGACGAGATGATTTAGTCTGTGGGCTGGATTATTTAGCCCGAGGGCTAGATTGTTCAATCAAATGTGCGTTTCTAGACCGCATATTAATCAAGAGCAAGATTAGAAGATGACCACGTGGTATAAAGTTGGCTCGTTTGTTGATCCTTGCATATTTGTTCGGCTGCCAGTCTCAGACCTCAAATGACTGCCCGTTGTCAAGTTATAACACTTTGACATGATAACAGTAAAGTGTAAACACCTGGGTTAAATCCTGCTTGTGTTTGCTTTGCATTGAGAGCATAGCTGGATACGCTATCATCGGTTATAGGCGGTAATATACTCCCTTATAGGCTTTAATGTACCAGGCACTACATGTACACAAAGATTTTTGATATAAATCCGAAATTTGGGCTGTTGAGATATTCATGAATGTTCCCCAATTGAAAGCGTTCATACCAAGTTTTGCAAGTTTACTCTTGGGGTGAACAAAAAGGCATGTAATGCTGCTGTGCGGGCAGAATTCCCAAGCCAAGATTAACGGGAATACTGGTGTAGGCTTGTTAATTTGCCTAACTCCAGGCTTCTAATTTTGCTCTTGATTAATATGCGGTCTAGAAACGCACATTTGATTGGACAATCTAGCCCTCGGGCTAAATAATCCAGCCCGCGGACTAAATCATCTAGTCCGCGGGTTAAATCATTCAGTCCAAGGACTGATTCAATCACTCCGAGGGTTAAATATTCAAGCCCGAGGGCTAAATCGTCCAGTCCGAGAGCTAAATATATATAACCCGAGGTTTAGGAAATGTATCACAACTGGTCAATTTAGCCCTAACTAAATCGAATTAGACCTAGGATTAAATGCATTTAGTCCGCGGGCTAAATCATCTAGTCCGCGGGTTAAATCATCTAGTCCGCGGGTTAAATCATTCAGTCCAGGACTGGATCAAATCAACCCGAGGGCTAAATCATTTAGTCCGAGAACTAAATGAATATAATCCGGGGTTTAGGAAATGTATTACGATTGGTCGATTTAGTCCTAGGATTAAATCGAATTAGCCCTAGGATTAAATCGAATTAGCCCGAGGGCTATTTGTGAAATTTTGTCCACTAGCGCCAACCATACCCGAGTATGGCTGGCGCTAGTGGAGCTGCAAATAACTCAGGTTGGGCTCGGTGAAATCTAGGGCTGTCGGCCAACTGTGGCCTGCAAACTTGAATTCTGTCATTTAGTTCTCGGACTAAATATTTGAGTGACGACTCCAGTCCTGGGCTGACAATTTAACCGCGGACTAAGGCTGTTTAACCACGAGGTATGTTTAACCCGCGGACTAAGCAACCCTAGGTCTAAATCGATTCACTTAGGGCTAAATTGACCAATTGTAATACATTTCCTAAACCTCGGGTTATATACATTTAGCTCTCGTACAAAACGATGTAGCCCTCGGGCTTGAATATTTAACCTCCGAAGTGATTGATTCAATCCTCGGACTGAATGATTTAACCCGCGGACTAGATGATTTAACCCGCGGACTAGATGATTTAGCACGGGGGCTAGATTATTTAGCCCGAGGTCTGGATTGTCCAATCAATTGTGCGTTTCTAGACCGCATATTGCACGGACCAACCAAGTGCATGTTTAGGAGGTCGGTCACAACAAATAATTCAGTACATCTGTACACAGGCTTTTTTCGGTGAACAAGACTACGGCCGTATATGTAGGCCTGGACAAACATGTATTTGTGGGAATGCGCCATATATGTCTCAACCAAATATCTATTGAGAACGTGTTGTCCGATAATTTGAGAAATAAAAATTGTTGTTTTCTAAGACTTTTGTGACTGGTGCAAAGCATATCTATACTAGCACTTTTTGTTTGAAACATTCACTATTGGGGTGGTAAATCTTCTTATTCCTTAATGAGGATTTATACTCGATAATCCTATATATTAATCAAATTTTCGCTACCCCTTGTCAGTCTTTTAGCGATTTCTACCCAATGGCTTAGAGAAATGTCATGAAAATTCATCCACTTGTCAATCTCTACACGAGAAAGTTTTTGAAAGAAGAAGAAGAAAAAAAATCATATTTACATTTATATTGTCCGTAATTTTAGTTTGGGAATGTCAATCGGGATTGACCCAGTTAATTCCAAGAACTCCAAATTCAGCGTCAAATCGATCTACATGTGTCAAACAATTATGCTAGACGACTATTTTCCCCATAC
Organism: Hanleya hanleyi; assembly: GCA_036873755.1. NCBI lineage: Eukaryota > Metazoa > Mollusca > Polyplacophora > Lepidopleurida > Hanleyidae > Hanleya > Hanleya hanleyi. The sequence goes on from JAVTVY010000854.1 coordinate 26,742, forward strand.
TGCGGTGAAAATATTAACCAAGTCCTTCTTAATATTAATTTTTCATTTCATATTTCTTGTTTTGTCTTGTTGTTTTTTTCGGCTGTATTGTTTGACACTTGTAGATCAACTTAACGCTGCATTTGGGGTTCTAATATTTAACTGGTTTCAGCCCGATTGACATTCCCATTGACTAAAATTACGTACAAAATGAATATTAAATTATATATATTTTTTTTCTTCTTTCAATATCTTCCTCGTATCGACATTGACATGTGAGTGAATTTCAAGACCATTGAGAAGAAATCGTTAAAATGCTGACAAGGGGCGGGAAAGGTTAATTAATCGGATTTTCGGGTATAAACGCGCTGCTCCCCTTAATACCATGCCAGAAGAGTGATACGTTTATAACAACGTTTTGGCGAAGTATAGCAGGTACATTCATGTGTCTGTAAATTTTGCAACACAGAGAAGATTGGTGACGAATTTCACTTCATGTTAGAATGTCGTGGTTCATGTAATTTTCGTATTAAGTAGATACCCAATTATTATTTTACATATATATCACCAAGTTGAAATTTTCCATTATTCTTAATGTTTGGAGATTTTGTTACAGTATGTAGAACTCCCAGGCTCGGAAAACTGAAGACAATGCCGATAAGCCTGTTTCACAAGCCTGGAGTTCGGCAAATTAACAAGCCTACACCAGTGTTTCCGTTAATCTTGGCTTGTAGTACCATGGGAATTCTGCCCAATTCTGCCCGTACAGCAGCATTACATGCCTTTTTGTTCACCCCAATAGTAAACTTGCAAAATTTGGTATGAACGCTTTCAATTGGGGAACATGGTTTGACCATGCTATCAAAAATCTTTGTGTACATAGTGCTGTATAACTACCAGGCCTGGTACATCAAAGCCTCTAAGGGAGCAGATTACCGCCGCAAAACCGATAATGGCTTATCCGGCTGCTCTCAATGTAAGCCAAACACGAGCAGGATTTAATCCATAAATTCAGTATGTGTTTACACTTTACTGTTACCATGTCAAAGTGTTATTACTTGACAACGGGCAGTCATTTTGGGGTCTGAGACTGACAGCCGAACAAATATGCAAGGATCAAAATGAACAAACGCGCCAACTTTATACCACGTGGCCATCTTCTAATCTTGCTCTTGATTAATATGCGGTCTAGAAACGCACATTTGATTGGACAATCTAGCCCTTGGGCTAAATAATCCAGCCCGCGGACTAAATCATCTAGTCCGCGGGTTAAATCATTCAGTCCGAGGACTGATTCAATCACTCCGAGGGTTAAATATTCAAGCCCGAGGGCTAAATCGTTCAGTCCGAGAGCTAAATATATATAACCCGAGGTTTAGGAAATGTATCACAATTGGTCAATTTAGCCCTAACTAAATCGAATTAGACCTAGGATTAAATGCATTTAGTCCGCGGGCTAAATCATCTAGTCCGCGGGTTAAATCATCTAGTCCGCGGGTTAAATCATTCAGTCCAGGACTGGATCAAATCAACCCGAGGGCTAAATCATTTAGTCCGAGAACTAAATGAATATAATCCGGGGTTTAGGAAATGTATTACGATTGGTCGATTTAGTCCTAGGATTAAATCGAATTAGCCCTAGGATTAAATCGAATTAGCCCGAGGGCTATTTGTGAAATTTTGTCCACTAGCGCCAACCATACCCGAGGGCTATATCGTTTAGTACGAGAGCTAAATGTATATAACCCGAGGTTTAGGAAATATATTATAATTGGTCAATTTAGCCCTAAGTGAATCGAATTAGACCTAGGGTTAAAGGGGTACTTACCTTATTTTTGAGTGTGACTATATTTATCAGCAATCGTATTCCAACCCTTATTATATGAAACTTATGTTGATAGAATGCGAAATAAAGGAAATATTGACTATTTGTTGCTCGCAACGGCGTGCACTGGGCGCCGCCATTGCACCATTGCGCGGAAGATGAGCGGAAGTCATTTATACTCATCTAAAAACGTCACAACGTCATGGAGATTTAAGGCTGATCGTGCTGGTCATGCCGATAATTCGCAGAAGAAGGAACACAGTAAATTCTATGACGTTCTGGTTGATTTTAGTAGTTCAAGTGTAATCATGAAAATGTTTATGGACTTTGAAGCATCGTCGTTCAACTGAAATCACTGGACAATTGCATCGACCGCTCTTTTAATTTACCGCTCAGTTTCAAATTTTGTCCAAATTGAATCGGGCAGGTCTCAGCTGAGAAACTTTGGAAAGAAATTCTTCAGTTGGTGAAGATAACCCCCCGTGGGATTTGCCGCGCCAGTTTTTTCCTCGAATTATAACTTGAACCCAGAGTAATTCAAATGCCGTAGCTGGAACGTCCCTGGATCAAGCGTTAGCAGTGACGTTGCCCTGAATTCTGACGTCATCAGTCACGTCATCACACAGACAATATGGCGGCGCCCACGTCGACCTCAAAGCTGAAACATGACTTCACAAATTGTAATAAAACTAATAGGTTATCGCCCCCAACGAAAGTAAAATAGTTGGTTATAATTCTTTAAGAGTCTAACCTTTGTAATAGGAACATATATTAAATAAGGTAAGTAATCCTTTAAGTGCATTTAGTCCGCGGGCTAAATCATCTAGTCCGCGGGTTAAATCATTCAGTCCAGGACTGAATCAAATCGACCCGAGGGCTAAATCATTTAATCCGATAACTAAATGAATACATGAATTGCAGGCAAGCACCTAAAAGGTGCGTGGACCCCTCAGCCTGTTTTTTTTAGTCAAGTAGAATCAGGGCTGCATCTAGAGCCAATTTAGTTCCGGAAAACGTATGGGTGCCCAAAACTCAAATGAAACAAAAATGAAAGTGTTGTTGTTGTTCAATTTGAAAGGAAATACTCCAAGAAAAAGCTTCTGGGAGCCTCAATATCGATCCGTTTGCATAGAGGGTATTGAATTTCATGTTAATAAACCTCTGTTTTGTGATTGATCACAGGCTCTTTGCGCCGAAATTCACTAAAAAAATTGAACCCTCAATAATGAATTACGAAAAGGAACTGGGAGTTTGGGATCGGAACCTGCAAAAAATCCCTGAATACAGCCCTGTGGATACAGTTTGTGTGATTTCTGTACCGTATATAATAGACTTCGTTTTCACATGAGTGGTGTGCTGGGATTACAGTATGCAAGAAAGTGTAGCTTTATCAGTGTCAATTTATGCATTGCACAAGTGTGATAACAAGTTAATGGCATAGAAACACTCTGATTGACACAGGCCCACCATTATCATTATTTGGGGGGGTGGGGGCATAATCTCCAGGTATGCAAACTGGTTCAAAATTGCCCAGAGTCAGGCTAAAGATGGGCTCTCCTAATCACTCGTTTTAAATAATTTCCAAGGTACATACATGTACAGTAAGATGTTTGGTGACAGAAATTGAAGCATTATGTTGTACCAGTTAAATGTGTGGACACAAATATGGCTCATGCAAAAGTTTTAGGATAAATCGTATGATGTGAAATAGAATGATTTAACAGCAAAATTGAAGAAAAATGTATTTCTGAAATAAATAATGTCACCAACCTGTTAGTTATTTTACTATAAAGAAATACATTTTAGGTGATTCAGCATGTGTGTGTGTGAAAAAACAACGTACACAGTCACTGCATCTCATACATATCACATGAGGCTGACAAGCTGTGGATAGGAAAAATCCCAAACTTTAACATTTAGTGCCCCAGGGGTGGGGAAATCCTCCCTAGGGTGGTCCATAGGTTGAACAAGTGTAGCATCATGTAAGCTCCCAGAATATATGAGAATTGGGGGGGTGGGGATTCCATCCAATGATTTTCTTGAATCTTGAATGGACCAGGCTTTCTTGTATCAGGGAACCTTCAAAAGTCACAATGAAACATGCAACCAAGGGTTCCCAATGATCATAGATAACAGTGCAAAAGCTAAGCCATCAATAAATAATAAAAAAAAAATAATTAAAAATCAGGAAATCATCATAGCCATCAGAAAATCTAATCATTTCATCAGTCAACATTCAGGAAGCTCTCACCAAAGTTTGTTCAGGCCTGACTTGATAGATCTGCAGATATTCAGCGGACAAGAACATGTTGATGGGCATAGATAACAGTGCAAAATCTGAACCATCAATAAATAATACAAAAAAAATAATTAAAAATCATGAAATCATCATAGCCATCTGAAAATCTAATCATTTCATCAGTCAACATTCAGGAAGCTCTCACCAAAGTTTGGTCAGGCCCGACTTCATAGATCTACAGATATTCAGCGGACAAGAAAATGTTGACGGACGGACGTCCGGACGTCCGGACGGACGTACGTACATGGCAACGACAAGACCCCACAGCCCTGTGGGCTGAGGGGTAATAATCCGGGGTTCAGAAAAATTATTACAATTGGTCGATTTAGCCCTAGGATTAAATCGAATTAACCCGAGGGCTATTTGTGAAATTTTGTCCACTGGCGCCAACCATACCCGAGGGCTAAATCATTTAGTCCGATAACTAAATGAATATAATCCGGGGTTTAGAAAATGTATTACAATTGGTCGATTTAGCCCTAGGACTAAATCGAATTAACCCGAGGGCTATTTGTGAAATTTTGTCTACTAGCGCCAACCATAGGCGGCAGCCAGACACTATAAGACCATCAGTGCAACTTTATTAAGTGGGTCATTTGACTCTCTGGGTCATGTGTTGTGCGGCACGCGTACTATGACTAAACCGTTAACCGTAATCACGATTTATCACAATAAGTGTGAACACGACGTTTGTTTATTTAGAATTCAGATATGTCGTTGTACAGCATAATAACATGGAGGTCTATCCTGTTGATTTGTCGCTATTCAGAAGTATTATGGAGTAATGAATACCCAACCAGGTCCTTACAATACCAAATTGTTGACTAGAGAAGTGGAAGCCTTGTAGCCAGACAAAATTGAAGCTCACAGCGGTCGGTCTATGCTGACACGAACCTAACAAAATGAAATTTGCTCCTCGATTTTCCTATCGAGGTGATACATCCACAGCACGGTACATACATGTAATTTCAAGCAAAAGACAACATTACTAGCAATATGCAAAAATACATAGTAGATGCAATTCATACGTAAACCAATACATAAGATAATCGATAAGCTACACCTATTATTGTCTGCTCCATCTGGAATAATATCTCTCAGAGGGCGCTATCATCCATTTATCTAGGAAGCCAATAATTAATAAATACGCCATTAGGCGGAGGCCAATCTGATTAAAACTCAGACTTAATAAACCGCTCCTCTTTCGGACATGTCGCTGATTAAGCTTAATCAGCGACATGTCCGAAAGAGGAGCGGTTTATTAAGTATGAGTTTTAATCAGATTGGGCGGAGGCTAAATAGGCGAGAAAGATGTAAGGTTTTAAATGACTTACCTCTTTGCCTTCTCAATATAGGCACCGTCACCTGCGTTGTCAAATAGCTATATAGTTCATTAAAGAGATCAGAATGTAGCTCTGAGGTGACATGTTTGTGTTCACCCGCCATCGATTATGATACTTAATGAAATGAATGTTGAAGATCTTAAAAGAGTTTGAGTTTATCTCCGAAGGGTAGGTTAGCTCCGTTAGCTTCCAGCCGGTTTCAAAATTGGCTATTGTGTGGGTAACCCCCCGCCCCCTCCCTCCCCTACAGACGAGTTACTTCAATGTTTGGGAGGATGCCAACTGTTATCTGAAATTTCTCGAGGAAGTTACCGTATAAAGCCACTTATAAACAAATAACATTTGATATCACCATGGAGACTACTCTCCTCTATGAGATATGGAGTCTATTTTACTTAGAGTTGATAGGTGATCATTTTTTATAGTCGGCTATGCAGACATGACTCACCTATAAGTTCAGCTCATGCTCACATTGCAACAATTTAAGACAATCTGGCGTATACATGTGAAGGAGAAGATGGATGCACTCGGGCGCTACATTGTACCACGATGGGCACTGTCGACGTCCGACCTCACAGTTATTTGTTCCGCATACGAACTTCCATTCAATAAATACTCTCTCTTTTGGGCCGTTTTTATTACTGTCATAGTTCAACATTTTCCAACACATGACGTGATAGGGCTTTTGCATCTTCGCTCTGAAATACTTGTATCTATTACCGCTCAAATCTACAGTCCATTGACAATACTTCAACGCCGTCTTTCATTTTCGAAACGGACCTCATTATTGTAGTGCTGAAGTATGACACTGACGCTGGATGCTCTATCGTATGAATGCGGAAGTGAGGGTGTCCATGCTCTGTTGTTCTTTGGACGTCCGCCACATTGATTTCGATGTAAACATGTGGGTCACACGAGAAAGTCATGTGAGAAATCTAAGTCTACTGTTTCTGAGATTCCTAGTGTGCCGCGCATGGTGGAGGGGAAAACACATACTGTGGTCCCTTATGCCTTTGATTGCTTTGATGTTTTTGATCAAGGGCAGCATATCGGACGGTAAAAGTAACTATACGTTTGCCGATGACTTCCACAAGACGTGCGATAAGTGGAACCGTAGATTCCGGGTCGTCCTCAAGCCCAGTGTGACCATACGTGTCAGCAATACGTTGATGGCACTGTGTGCACTGGATTCTGATGGCTACGCTGGACGCCGTATATACTAACCTGCTTCGGTGCGCGTATAACGTGTATGGCGCAAGCAATATATTGAATGAGGACCCCCTCTCGTCACCATGACAAGCATACTAGCCTGTTTCGGCAAACATGCACTTTTGCTAAGGCAAATCAACTGGTTGGGATCATCTACAGAACTTTCAAATATCTTAATCCTGACCTACTGATGGTATTATTCAAGAGTTTGGTCCGCCCTAAACTTGAATATGCTGTGTTTGGAATTCAAGGTTGGAAGGTGAGAAAGATAAACTTGAGGGAGTTCAAAGAAGGGCGACAAGACTGGTAAGAAATATATCACATGCCTTCCCTATCATGCAAGACTTGAAAATCTGAATTTACCCACCTTGGAATATCGCAGGTTACGTGGAGATATGATACAGGTGTACAAAATCGTCAATGAGATGGACACTGTTCTATCTAACTTTCTATCCCGGCAAATACACAGTTGCACTCGTGCCCACAGTCTTTCGTTATATAAGAGAAGATACCGTCTGAATCTGAGGGGCAACTCTTTTGCTCTGAGTGTCCAATAACTGGAATGCCTTCCCTGAGGATGTTGTGACTGCCAAAAATGTAAAAATATTCAAAAACCGTTTAGATAGCCATTGGAGTAGCACCTGGAATAAATTTTGGTACAAGGCTGGATGGTGATTGTGACACCGGAATGGAAGGTATGTTTTCATTATTTGACGATTGGAGAGGCTAACAAGTCTTGAACTTAAGCTGTAAGAAGAGGTATCAAGGTATGTTACGCAGCATGTTATTTTTGAGGGTCTTGATATAGGCTACCCACCCCCACCCTTTCAAAAGGAAAAAAATATATATTCAATAAAAGAACATCATTGGCGCTAGCCTTAGGCACATCAAGACACACTGACATGGAGTACCCTGAAAAAAAATACAATTGTTAAAGACGGGATTCAAGCGATACACGGCTCAGATCAATCTACGAGCGAGAAAATGGACCAATCAGCGAGCTGGAAATGGACCAATCACATCATCCTATTTTCAGTCAATATAATTTCACAGCGTCAAAAAGCGGACCAATGAGAATGATCCGGCAATAAAAGGCCCGCTTTTCAAGATCGGTGCTAAAATTTAACCAAGTTCTATAATGAAGCCAGCTCACTCATCATCACGAAATATCATATGGTACGACACCATGCGACGTGCAAGATAGTATGGCAGCATTAGATCTGCTCTGTTACCAGTACGTCAACTACAAGTCTTTAGTGGTCTCAAATTAAATAAATCAATCAAATAATCAAATGACATGTTATTAATATCGTGTGCACATGTAAATGTATATGCGACAATACCATATTTACAATAACGGAGAGTGGGGAGAGGTCCTCTCTAAGGCACCCGATGGCAGGGGTCAGCCAATGGTATTGAACCCCCGCCTCTCCCTACCAGGCAACAATAAGGAACGCTCCATTAGCTATGAAAACAGTTGAGTCGCTGTAAAGGTATCGTCATATGTTTGCACGGTGAAAATATATAACTTGTTCGTTCACCTAAAGACGACCTGTTTGAAAATGTGATCAGTGGTGTTATAGGTGGAATTTTGACATGTTTTGCAGGACCTTTACTTCAAATAAACCGATCAAGCATTTCTCCTCTCATGAAGCCACCCCAATTGTTTGTACATTTATCACATCACACAGCAATGGTTTCCTGTATTTCCATTCTTAGTGGATGTTTCCATGTGTATAGATTTCCGTGCTGGCTCTCATGAATATAATTTATATAACATTTATCATTGGTACCCTTTAAAGGACAGATAATCGTAACTCCGATCTTAACTTAAAATAACTTAAAATGCAGCTAATCTTTAAAAATTGTGGGTCTAGTCAAACGATGTTGTAAATCATTTAACTCTGTGAAGGCCTTTACTCTTCGCCAGTATGGTCTCCACACTGTAAATGCTTATCTGATAATGTATAAAAAGTACAAAAGAGTTTCATCAAATATTTGTGTTACAAGACTGTGTTTGCCACGATCAGATAGGTTATATTGGTGCTTGTATTCGTTTTAATTTACCACCATTATATCAGCGACAAAAAGTTTTAGATCTGCCCTTTATGCAAGGTATTTTAGCTATATAGTAAATATGCTTGTCCTTATCTTTTATCCCAAATGTCATTTCATGCACCGTCGAGACGTCTACGAATCCAACTTTGTTTTACATATCACGCACTAGAACAAATGCTAGAAAGTTTTCGTTTTTACCAAGGATCATATGTCTGTTTACAATGATAATTTTTGAATGACATTTTGAAGTGTCATTCGGTTTGACGTGTAGTACAAGTATATGAACACTGGGATTTCCTGGATTTCAACTTCTTCTTCATTAAACACGACGTTTCGCTAAGCCTTCCCTTAGCATTCTCAAGTTAACAAAGAAGAAGCTGAAATCCAGTAAATCCCAGTGTTCATATTTATAATGATATTTCCAACAATACATGGGGCTGATATTTTTACCTCCGCTTGTACTTTTAAAACGTTTTAAAAAGTTTCTAGGCATTTTTACTCATTTTGAAGGATAAATTCTTTTATAATTTTATGCCGGGAGTGATTGCATATATGTGATTACGTTTTTACTTGCATATACAAATCTTAAAAGCTGTCTTAAATGTATACATAATGTAAACGAGAGATCCTGAAAGATCTTGGCGCCCACCATTGTCCGATAATTGTAAGCTAATGACAAGAGGATCATTTTGTCCATTGTTACTAAGAACAAACGATTGATTTGTAATTTTGCTTAAAGAATTTCGAATCTGAGCGAAAAAGGGACACTGGAAAACACCAAGATATCATCTTTCTAAGTTTAAGGAGTTTCAAGATTTCTAGAAACTGTAGGGCCTACTTATGTCGGCTGTTATAGTGAAGAGAAAATAGCAAAGTTAGTCTGAAAGTGAATGTCCTGAGGATCCTTCATCTTCTTTGCTCATTTAGCCGACCCGGCGGCAGAGGAAACAGTGGGGCAGTTCACTTGACTAAAGAAAACTGATTTAAAATTTGAGGAAATACATTTTAACTCCGAATTATTTGAACTCCTTGATATGGAAGGTGAAGGTATGGATATTCTCTATAGTCACTATATAGAATATGTCCCACCGTTTGATCCGCCGACTCGTGTGATACAACGTTACAGAATACCGTATTAATTTGAAGCGTAACTTGGATTTTCGAATCGGACCAAAAAAGGTATC